>CM043117.1:70208641-70311742 GCA_023701765.1 Hylyphantes graminicola | reverse complement strand
ATGATGGATAAACGCGTTGGGGCCTAATAGCGAAATATCACTGAATAACACTTCGCCTCCGTAATGGCCCACAAAAACCGAAACAAATTTGCTCTTCTAGGGCAGATCTTCAAGGTGAGTCCCACTACCACAAAAGAGGCTGGGATGCCCAGGCGTCGGTTGGTTTGTTGGTAGACATAATTTTTAGGCTTGTGTGCTTGGTCGGAGACCCGCTTATAAACCTTCGTCAGGTCAGACAGACACAACACACACTCATACGTGACAGATGCTGTCATCTATCGCCACCTCCGCAATTTAGACATGTCCCTGAAGGGGAGGGAAACAGTCTCCAAGGACCTGTACCCATGAGAAACTGCGCAATGACAGCCCACAGGAAATTTCGGACCCACATAATTAACGAGCACGTACTCCGCATGTACTCGGTGGTATTTCAGTGGTACCGGGACTCGATCGCGTTATCTTCCGATCCCGAGACTTAGGGCTAAACGAGATCTCTTTTGTATTTTCTCAACATTTTTTTGCTACAGCCCATCGAGGCTGAAAAAAGGTATATTTATTAAGTGGGGATACAGGGGAAGAAACGCTTTATTTCGGTTAGAAGGCTTTCCTTAATAGCCTCTTTGGGGATGATAGCGAAAAATCGCCTAACTGGTGCAAATAAACCGTTATTCGCTTTGTGTATCTTTGGCGCAACCCTGATTCACGCCAGAGATCAGTGGATACGAGTCACACGTTTGTACCTCGAATGGGAAAACCGGTTTCTGGTCGCCAATGTCCGCCAAGCAGACGCAATTATGGAAAGACTCTAAAGAAATCAAGGTTCTTCCTCTGTGAATCTTCATATGTTTTAGATATTTGGTAAAATGTATAGTGTATGGATTCGCACTCGCAGTGGCTCATGTAGCAAAATACAGACCTGACAATCTCACTCATACCATATCTAAGGTGGGCTTTACACCTAAGCTTGCTATTGGGGTTTTTAGGTGAATCGTCCTATTAAGCAAGGAATGGTATTTTTCATGTGGACGACTCTTCTATAAATATGCCCGTTAAGTACGAGTTGTGGCCCTTTTCGAGAAATGAAACATCAAACGGCCTTAAATAGGGCAATCGCTCTAAACGCTCAGGCACAAAAATATTTACCCTTTTGGAAAATGCTACTTAGGTTTGTTTTCGGACTTGGAAAGGTCCTAAGAACTTTCATACAGATGTATTTGGCAGTTTTTCGACTGCTGACCAAGTGATAATTTCCCCATTATATGCATTAGCTTTTAAATCCAAGTTCTGTGAAATTTTGCTTTTTTGAATGTTGTCCACCAGGGTATGAAAAATAATTATAAACAGCGAAATAATGGTTTGAGTAGTGTAAAAATATCAATATTTCATTTTTATTTGTATCGCCGGTCAAATAACAAAACAACGAATGTGCATAACACAGGGATAGAAAATTTCAATGCCTAGAATTTGCACATTTGTACTTCAGCTGTAAAAATATAAAATTCATTGCAATTTTCTTACAAAATTGTGGCCCGTGCTATCTACATGTCTAAAAACATGATTTCCCCGTCGAAAAAAAATTTTTATTCCCCGTAAATGTTATTAAAAGTTAGAGCCTTATTTCAAATCTTGGTTTTTTCGTAAACTGTATGCTCCTTTTTCACCGTATAGAAATTTAAAATTCTAAAATTGTTACTATTGCTTTTAATCTTTACCCAAATTTGGCATAGTGATTGGTCAAATATAATGAATCATACTATTTAGGGATAGCTTTTGTTTTTATTCAAGTAAATATAATTTATTTATTTTAAACTGTGTTTTTTCTACTAAAAAAAGAGGTTTACGCTCTCTCGCGCATCAAGTCGCCTCCTACCACATTGAATTTTCATCCTAAATGAACATTTATTATGTGTTAAATTCTTCGTTTAGAACTGATACATGCAATGACCCTCAAGAGTTACATACAAATTACAAGAAAAAAAGTTATTAAGAAAAATGTTTATAAATTAACCACAAAAAAAAGGATTTTTTCGAGTAACTTTACACTTGGACAATTTAAAAAAAAAAGCTTGTATATTTACACCAGGTGTTAGTGGTTCATGGCACAGATATTTATATTGAAATGGCATCCATGAAAAATTTCCAGGTCAAATTAATGTAAAACTTTTTGTGCTAGAAGTGTTGGCGTAAACCCCTTTTTTTAGTTTAAAAACACCGTTTAAAATAGAATCAATTTATATTTAAATAAAAAAAATTGCCAAAAAAGCATTGTTGTCATTATACATATTTGAAATCACTATGCCAAAAAAAATTTTGGAAAAGTGTTAAAGTAATAGTAAAAATGTTTAGAAGATTTTTTTTTTTTTGGGGGGTATTTCGCCTACCTTAAGTTCTGTAAAGAGACTATTTATTGAATCGTACTCGGTGCTTCGCAAATTTAACATTCACTGGTATTAATCCATTCTGTTGAGTTTCTTAAACCACAGGATGTTTCTTTTACCCTGCCTAGTCTGCCTTGCATGTGTGACAACTGACAGCAAGTCATTTGTTTTCGGACCGGTTTTTGATTGCATCCGTGTTTATTTCTACCATGTTTTTCTCATTTCATATAAGTGAAACAAACATCATATAATTCTTCAAAAAATATGATTCTTCCATATAACGATAAATATGGGAGCTCAACTTAGTGAGAAAAAATCTCAAGCAGTGGTTCCAAATGGAATCATACTGGGTGAAATTTTTTAAACCACGCGCTCCCCTAATTGCTGTGAGCAGTGGCACTATTCTTCAGCACTATCATAGAATACTTAATATTTCATCCTTACAAACAATGTACAAGCATTGGCACAAATGGATACAAACGTGTAAAAACGTCACCCGACTAGCAGTACTTTCAGCAATACACATATTTTTTTTTAATTAAATACAAAAAATACAATTCTACTAAAGTTTAATTTTTCTTAATATAAATTGATCTTCAATAACAATTTATTCTCTTTAATTTAAATAAATTAAATTCTTAGTTAAAATCTGGTAAAAGAGATTTAAAAAAACATTGTTTCAAAGTTCCTACGGTTCCTTTTACAATGTAATTACGAACTTTACCAAAACGATTACATGTCAAACGGGCCAAAAAACAAGTCGTCAGCTTATCTTGTCGTCTGCAACATCGATTCCATAAATCACATGAAAAATTACTATTGCTTTGTCCGAATCATTAAGTTCCTATTTTGGCGACACATCTATTTTACTACTTGATGATTTCATTTAAACCCCACAATGACATCACATGGTTGGTTGGTACACGTATTTTCGGCTTGTTTGCTTGATCAGAGACCCGCTTATAAAATTTCTTCAAGTAAGACAGCCGCAGATAGAAAGTTTACTGACACAGAGAGAGAAATTACACCCAAGGCAAAGCAGGGTGCGCAGACATTGGGCCACTCAGGCCCAATGGCGAACTTTAAAAAAACCATTACATGTAATGTAAGGTAATGGGTAACGTAATCTTTTCCGGCTGCCTATTTCTAGCCTCCTTAAGGAGCTTTAACACAGTCCAATAACGCCTCGTAATTAGAACAATTGTCACGTGACGAGGTCGACACCTGAGCGGGAACCCAACGGAACTTCAAGCGACATCGTACGCTGACACCATCGGGACTTTGAACTGCACAGATTTAACGAGCACGTCTGTCCCAGTGTACTCGGGCCACTTACATGTGAAACTGACCAAAGGAGTCTACTTATCTTTTCGTTTTGCACCATCGATTCCATAAATCACATGAAAAATTACTATTGCTGTTGTCCGAATCATTAAGTTCCTATTTTGGCGACAAATCTATTTTACTACTTGATGATTTCATTTAAGGGCCCCCGAAAAAAAAACAATGACATCGATAGTAACAGGAAATATTTGTTATATTTTTGGTTTTGCCAATCGTTTATTGCTTTCCATTCGCCAACAGGAGAATTTATTTGTCTGCTCTATTCGTAATGGCGATTGTTTGATTCGAGATTTACCCAATGGCCTTGAAAATGGTGGTGTAAAGACACGTCTTAGATAATATAAAAGTTTTTTTTTCGTTGATTGAATCAAAGATTTTATTGCTGCAGTGGGTGATATATGGTAAGGAATATAAGGATTACAATGTAAGGTACGTAGGCGTTATTGGTGTCTTACGCAAATCATGGTTATACACTGTGTAAATCTGGTTATTTTCTGAAATAAGACGATTCATTCTCCGTTTGAAGGAAATATAGATAGTTTTCTAACTATTCTAAGCATTAAGTCAGGTTTAAGCAATGGTTCCATATATATTTCTTTACCCCCCCTCTGTAGGGGGGGGGGGGGGGGATACAGACGCATAAACCAATCACCCTAACTGGTCAGGTTTTCCCAACAAACACAATATTTTTATAAAATATAGATTTCTGAATTTTACTCATTTTTAGCCTACTTTTCTTTTTTTTTTTAATTCGAATAATTAAAAAAATGAAAAAGTAGGGTTTTTGACATGCTGTCGATGTCCGTCCCGTCCGCCTGTCTGTCTGTCCGTACCCCCTTCCAAAATCGGTTCTATCAATCCCGATCTTAAAAATTCTTTTTTTATTAGAAAGGTAGAGCTCTGGGGGGGGGGGGACACTCAGACACCCAACTTTCATACTTTTTGTCCGTCTGTCTGCACGTATCTGACGAACATAAATCTACTATTTGTCGACGAATTTCCATTGAATTAGCATTGAAGTGGCCAATTTCGAGTCATTTAAATCGTTGTTGCAAACTACAAATGCTACGGAAAAGTGAGATACGTCAAAAAATTCAGCGCATCAAAATGAGAAAACAATGATAATTTCAGAAAAGAATTCGAATTCTAAGTACTTCAATTACTTAAAAAACTTCGCAATTTAATGCTCATTTAAGAGCATAGGAAGCATTTTATTAGAATTAAAATCACCATTGCCATCGCAACAATTACTCAAAGAAACTTTAATTCTTTTAGACAATAAATTAAAATAAATGTTATTTTTGCGACATCGATCATTTGAAATGACGTCAAATAACTATTTCACTTCGAGTGTCTTTGTATGTTGGTAAGCAATGATTTCATTCTATTTTTGAAATATAAAATTGTTGCAAACGATTTAAGTAATAATTATGTAATTTTCAAAATAAAATAAATGAGAACTAGCCAAATTTTTAGCGGGTATATGTTTAATATAGAATTAATGCTGTGTTTGGCGCCTTTTTACCTGTTAAACACAACGTGTTGTGTGAAGCGGGTTGTAAGTGACAGATTCTGTTTACAAACCTACTTGGTTAATTTACATTAATATTTTTAAGTGAATTTTGGAGTAGTTTTATGGTTTTTGTACCTCTGCGAATAATTAAATATTTATTTATAACTGCAAATAATCATGAGGACGATAAGTAATATTTTATTTTATTGGCGATAGGGAAAATTATGAAAATAATAGGCTTTCAAGAAGTTGAAATTATAGCTGGATGCTGTGTTAGTGAAATTTTTATTTAACTAAATGTAGATAATTTAATGTGTAAACGGTTGTTGATGTCACTTACTGTACACGAACCTAGTTTTTTTTCAAGATAAGAATTTTAGTGAGTATTTAAATAACAGGAAAAGTAGGCTATTTTAGTTCTTTTAGAACTTCTTGTTTAAAATTTAAAGTATGGAAGAGTTATTCTTAAACAGCAGTTTTTCAGAAATAAATTTAAATATTATGCATTAAAAAAGAAGCTTACAGTTCAGGAAATTCGCATAGATATCAGAGGGTTAACCTACAACTCCCTTTTAAGAGAAAATTCTATTTAAATACCCCCTAAAAATCTATTTTGGATTAGTTTTGGCTTTTACTTTTCCCGGACGCAAACAATAACATCTTCAAAAATGTGCAGCCTCTGCCAAAAGGACTATTTACAATTGTTTACTTTATTTTAATATAGTCCTTTTAAAAAAAAACTTTTTTACCATAAATAGACCAAGCCCAACTAATTTACACAACTTCAACTGCTGGGGCCTTATAGTACATTATATATTATCCGAATTCGGTATTAAAGCATTAAGAATTTTATATAATTTTCGATAAATTATGAATTTTAGGCTGTTTCACTGCATTTACAGAAATGCCCTATTCCGTCCAGAGAATTTTGCACATAATTTCGAGTCTCTGATAATAATATCCTTATTATCGGTTTTTTAAACATCACTTACTGATTGTTAATATTCTTGGCCCTAAAAGGTTATGTAAAGGCATAAACTTGTGCTCAGGTTCATCACTTTTACCTTACCGTGAAATAAAAAATCCACTTTCACAAACAACTCCAATTTCGTACATATTCTACGACGTTTAACGTCAAAATATATTTAATATCATATATTTTTTTTTATGATTTGATAGTCCAAAAGAATTGTTATTGTTAACTGGCATTCGTATTTATATTGAAAACAAAATTCTCGATAGTTTTCAGAATTTAACTATATCATTTAGAAAAAATTTCATTCACAATACCTAAACATAAGAACTAACCTAAATACGATTTCAATGTCCCTCTAAAGGCCACCGGATATATTAAATCATTTGGTTGAAACTCTCATTGTCCCCAGGGATCCAAGAAATCGGACAAATTGAGAAAGGATCTGAAATAGAATTGCTCTTTTTTAGTTACGGTAATCGTTTGATATATCATGTATTTTCTTTAGAAATTTTGATTCATTTATTCTAGAAATTTTGAAATATTTTCTAAATTGTATTTCAAATTCATATTGTGTATTATGTGGCAGATTATCATTATTTTTAAAAAATATAAATATCTTAAGCAGTTTTACCGAATACTTAAATTGCTAAATGATGAGAAATGTTTAATGTTATGAATACAAAAAAAAAAAAAACTTTACACAATCAAAACGATGAAACGCAGTGTTTCCGCAGTGTTTTTATCTTAATTTGATGTTTTTTTACTTTATTAAAAAGTTTGAAAAGTTTATTTTAAAGCTTTATTGTTGAGTAATTACATAAACTATATATATATCATTCCACATTGACTAATATAAGTTAATTTTCTGCCAAAAAATAACAGAAAAATATATTTTTCGTCTATAGCAAAGTATAAGTCAACTTACCGATTGGCTGCTCAAAATTATAAAATTCCCATTTTGCCTTTGCTTAGCAAAAAAAAACAAACATACAACTTATCGGCAGTCTTTACTTTATGTCAAAATCCCAATCTAGAAAAGGAAACATTGACATCTTGACTTGATAATTCATCAATAATCGTATCAAAGTCTCCAAAAGTGTTTAGGAAGCCGTTCCTGTCAAAAATCCATTATCCTGCATGTTACTGTCATATTCAGCAAACGGAAAAAAAAAATTAAAAACGGGAAAAATCCTTATAATAAAATATTAAAATCTATTTACTCAAAATACTTGATTTTGGTTTCTGTATACCTTATTTATTTCTAATCCATCATTAACAAACAATTAATTTTAAAATTATAACTTTTTTTTTACTTGTTGTCCGAATTTGAATATATAACATTGTTCAACATTTATTGCTACCTAAGGAAACTAAAATTATTCCCCAGCCATTTATATATAAATAATTATTATTAACCCTCTCTTGTATTCTATTCAGTATAGGTAACATTGATAAAGAATTACATACTTTATCAATTACCTGTTTTTTGTTGTCGATATCCGTTATTATATTTGATTCCACATTTATTGTTTCCCCAACTCAAATATACCCTATGACTCAATATACTTGAATATATACATTGTTTCAACATTTATTGCTACCTAAGGGAAACTAAATTTATTCCAGCCATTTATATAAATAAAATTATTATAATCCGTCTATTGTATTCTATTCGGTATGTAACATGATAAGGAATTACAAACATTATCAATTAACTAACTAAACAAATCGGTCTGGTGATTTGACTTGCACTGTTAAAAAATAGTATTTTTTTTACATAAAAATCTGTCAGCTGGTTGTGCTAGAAAAAGTACCGCATAATTGTAGATAAACAATATGTTTATTTTATACAATTAATTCGAAATTTTAACGAAAACTGTTTTTTCCCTAAAAAAATCAGTATTTTTCGTTAAACATGTTTTTTTCTGTAAAATGAACAGATTTTTTTTAAAGTGTATACTATAAAGTTTCGTATAACATTAGTCTAGTCTTATTTTACAACTGCCTTCAAAACAATTCGGGGAGCACTTTGCGTACTTTTGTTAACTCTTTCGCAGTGCCCAACTTTTATTTTTTATTCTAGAATTCTAAAATTTGTGGAATAGATTCATTATGAATGAAGTTGTAAAAAAGGTAACAAATCTAAAAAAATTAACTATAATTTAAGGGGGGTGAATTAGAATAATAAAGGTTTTGACTAAATTATAACAATACTTTTTCCTACTAATAAAAAAAGTTACAATCAATTTTTGAACATCTAAGAATGCTTAGCGTGAAGAATTTGGGCTAAATTTCTTTCATAAAATTTTTGGGAGTGAATTTTATTGGGTACGGGGGTGGGGTGGGGGGGGGTGGGGGGGCCCCCCCCCCCCACAAGGGGGGGGGAACACACACGAAAGCAAAAAAAACTTAGTACCATGTTTGCATGCTTTCATTTAAATAAAGCAAACAAACACTATTTGATTCTTTAAAGGACATGATTCTTCCATCGAACAATAAATAAGGGATTAATTTAAAACAGAGTGAGATAAAAAAAAATCGCAAGCTGGATAATTCCAAATGGAAACATTAGGAGTGCAAGGTTTCAGCCATGGGCTCCCCTAATTTTTTGAGAAGTTGTAGTAACATTGCTACGAAACTGGAGTGACTTATTATTTGATGTTTCTAATTTCTCCAACGCTATTCCTAAATCTGTGGTGCACCTAGTTTATAATCAGTTGAATGTATCGTCAAACCAACGGATGTATAATATGTATGTATAACACTACTAAATGTTTAAGAAAAACGCGACATTTTCCCAACACTGGAAGAAGGAACATGGAAACCTATCAACTAATCCAACTTCGGAATCGAAGGCAAAAATAAACTACGAAATTAACGTTAGTTTTAGAAAAAATATATCTTTATTACCCTTTTTTAACATTCTTCCAGATCTTTCTCGAGCTGCTAGAGATGGCTTAACCAGACATTCATCAAAGTTGACACATCTTTGGCTGGCTTTTTGACAATTAAAAACACATGACTTCCCTGTAATTTTATTTTCTAATTAAAAAGAAAGTGTCTGTGGTGCGGTGGTGGGGGGGTGTGGTAGTTTTTTTTTTGTGTGTGTGGAGTGTGTTTGTTGGGGGGTTTTTGTTATCTTTCTTGATAAATATCTTTTTTTTTTAATGAATATACGTTTTTACGATTAAAAACACTGTAATTTCTTTCCTTTTTAGTCTTACTTCTTTAGTGATGGGCCTAACTAGACAATTATCAAATGTGGCATTTTGACAAGATTAAAAAATTAATGCAGCAATGTGTATATGATGAAAGTATTAATGGTTTTTGTAGTGCCTATTTTCAATAAAATATCGTTTTCTGCAGACAAATGTTTTTTTTAACAATCAAAAGTAATGTCCATTTCAATTTACAATAAAAACTAATGCGTATTTTTAACATTTATGTTTTCAGCTGTATTTGTCTGCGCAGTTGGAATTTTAAGGCCACATCGGCGTACAGGCAAGAGCGGTTACTATTTTGTGTAACAGTACAGTAATATGAGTTTAACGATATATTTTAGTACTTTGGACCAAGAACGATTTAAAGTCAACCATCTTCATCATCTTGTACGAAAAAAACATTTCTGCATTACGGCATTATTTTTTCCAGCGGCGTACAGGCTAGAGGAAAAATTAACTTAATTGCTGCATCATAAATATTGTTATAATAATATTGTAATATTTGTTTTAGAGCACTTTTCAGTACATTTGAGAAAGGACGATTTAAATTCCACACTCTTCATCATCATGTACGATGTACATGATGCAAATATTACTTTTTTTTTGTACAGAGAGTTTTTGTACATTTGCTAGAGCAAATTTCTCCAAATTTTTGCATCAAAGTACTTGCCGAGGGCCTTAATCTGCAATCTTTTGAATGATAGGTTATTAGGAGACTACAGTCGGCGATCATTGTGTTTGTTTGTGCTTTTTTTGCGCAATAAAGAATTTTATGCAAGTATTTTGTGATGTGTAAATTGGTAGTCGGAATGAATAATAAGGATTTCTCGCAATGTTGTCTATTTCAGAACTTACTAAGCGATTACTGAAAGTGTTGAAAAATTATTAGTTTTACATCATTTTTCAGTACATTGGACCAAGAACGATTGATCAATCAACCATCTTCATCATCTTGTTACATTATACAAACGTTCTTTTATTTTTCAGTACATTGGACGAAGAACGATTGTTAAACCCCCATATTCCGGGCCCGGATGGCCGAGTGTAAGCATGTCAGCCACAGTCTGCTGCTGTAAACGGCGCGGCATCGATTCCCGCCTTCCGCCTCGGCCCTATTTGTTTTTGTCCTTGAATCAATAAACCATATTCACGGGGCCCGGATGGGGGGGCCGATTGGTAAAGCATGGCAGGCCAGCAAGTCTGCGTGGCTGTTAACGGGCGCGGGTTCGATGCCGCCTTCGCCCTGGGGTTGTATTTCCTCTTTCCTCTTTGTGACAGTAAAAAATCTTTCTGTGTCTGTCCTTACTTGACAAGACTTATAAGCGGCTCACTGATCAAGCAACAAGTCGGAAATATATATGTAAAAATACCCTACCCTACCCTACCATCTTCATCATCTTGCTACATTATGCAGACGTACTTTTATTTTTCAGTGTACGTGTTGATAGCGGACGCCTACGCCTTGGTGGACTTTGTCCGCTTCATGCAGGTCCAAGGACTCCTGGACCGGGGCGAGTACATCGTCATCGCCCTGGAGAAAGAAGAGACCTACGACCCGGACAAGGAACACCAGTTTCCATCCGAGAGGTAGAATTAATTTCACCATTTGTAGCCTACTTTTTCCTTTTAGGCTTCGACAATCGACACCGTCGATTTGGATAACTTTGGCCTTAGAGTATAACTTTAATCCAAGTTTTACAAGGTAATAAATTCCCATTAAATTATGCAATATTTAACCCTTTCAGTCCCAGTGATGCCATTTGGAATCATCACTTTCAATTTTTTCCCCAAATGTTTATATCCCGTTATGACATCCAAGCACACATCATTCGATTCTTCACACTTTGTTCTATCAGACAATATTTTACTTTAATCTCAATAGAAGTCTGAACTACTATTTTTTTTATGTAGAAAATAGCTAACAAGCGTTTCACCTGATTTTTGAAAAGTTCACTTCAGTTCCACAGATTTAAAATATTTCGGTTAAAATAATTGCTGAATTTTTTTTTAATAATATGGTCAGATACCTTAAAATATATAACTCGAAGTGTGTTTAGGTAATATGTATTTTTTATTTTGTTGTTTTCCACTGTTAAAAAATGTTGGCATCATTTCGAAAACCATATAAAAATTTAAATTAATTTCTTTTTATAAAACTATTATTTTTGACCTAAAATAAGCTTATTTTATGAATATCAGATGTTTCTGTAGTGTAAGAAATTTTTGGGACTGAAAATCTAAAAAAGGGGCTTTTCTTGCCACCCTGCCTGACCTAATTTGCCCACCCTGCCTTGACCTATAAAAGGAAAAATTATTCAAAAGGAAAGTCAGTACTTGGATTTTGCGCTTGGGCCAAAGTTACCCCATTCGACTGTCTGTTTACAAAGTATAAAATTTAAGCACTTATGAAGACAATGTCCGTCAGTTTGGCTGTCTGTAAGTCGCCCACTTTTATTATCCACACTATGCATGCTATAGACATCTGTGATACTTTAAAAACTCAATACGGCATTTTGAAAAGTTGATTTATCTAAGAAATATCTGAGTAGAATTTAACTAGGCCTAACAAACAGAAGACCCACTCCTATAGGGCAAGTGCATTTTCGACACTGGAAGAATGAAAATTAACTCAGACTGAGTTAAAATCGCTCGTTTGTTTTAAGAGTGTATTACCTTTTAGATTTAAAAGCTATTAAATGCAAGTTATACCCCCTCCCCCCAACTCTATCAACCATTGAATCTCTTAAAGTCTTTTTTATTATTATTATTATTCAGAGTTCGAGGCAGCGTGGATGGTGGCCGACCCAACCCCATTTCGCTCTGTGTTGCTGGTGTGCCCGGGTGCCCCCATCCACCCCGACTACGAACTCTTCCAAGACATGGTGCTCAACTATTCCGGGTCTGAACCCTTCAACATACCCTACCACCCTGTCATCAAAGTCGGGGTAAGTACACTGTAAAAAAATTATAAAAATAGAATTATTCTGTTACGAGGGTTTTTTTTTTCAACCTCCGATGGGCTGTAAAGAAAAGTTGGGTCAATGTAAAAAAAAGATTTTATTTCCAAAAGTAAAGTACAATACTACTTATTTCACTACATAATCACCTTGACAATTAATTTGTATTTATGAAACTGATTTTTGATTATACACGATGGACAACTATAACAGACACGCCTTTCAATGGTGACGTTACAGCTACGTCAAACAAGGTCGTCTGCCCCACTAGCAAACCAAGCTCAACCCAGTTCAAATCATCCATTCATTTAACGATATTTCGTCACGTTTAGGATTTTCAGCTATTCAATTTACGAACCACACCATTCATTCCTTCTTCAAAACAGAGGTAAAGAGTAGGGTCACTAAGTAGATTTTCATCAAAATTGATAAATGATTTTAAAATTCAGAGGAACTTACTTTTATTTTGATACAATTATTTCCTGTGATATGCTTTTTAAACGCATGTTTCGTAAAGAACTACTTTTTTTTGTCTGTGTGACTCTTCATAATAAATTACGGCAGAATCAATGAACTAATTCGTATAAATCTTGTAAAAAAAATTTTATCACATTAAATAACTTTGCACTAGCAATAATTAAAACACAAAAAAAAAAAAACACTCACAACGAAAATTAGTATTGTACATTTGAGGTTTGTATACATTTCTCTTATAGATTTTGAGGATGATACCCGCGCTAATTTATAAGGAAATAATTTCTTCTGAAATAATCTAATTTTCAAAACAATCGCACTAGTTTGAAGAGATAGTTCTTTCTTAAAAAATAACGAAATGAAGTTCCATTATTGTTGAACAAATTAAAGTTATCCTATATCCAAACAAAAAATGAAGATAACCTCTTAATTGTTTGTTCAACATTAGTGTTGGATTTCATAATTATTTAATATTATTGGGTTTTAAGACCACTAAAACCAAATTGCTTTCATTTTAAGGTTCCCATCTAGTGCTGGTTTGGCCTACGACGCGGTCATGATTTACGCAAGCGCCCCTCACCCAAGCTCTGAGCCAGAATTATATCCGAAAATCCGATGGCTATTCTGTGTTTCCAGTTCATCAAATCAGACCTATATGAAAGTGAGCTCGTTACACATAATTTTAAAGAAACTTAAGGTCCTCGGGTGGCATGAAATCTATTAAAGGAGAAAACTTTGTAAAGAAATACCGTAAGAAATCGTTGAAAAACACTTCAGGGACTTAGACTGATGGCAGCGTTATGTAAGTTTGATGTTAGTAAGATTGATTAAATAACAGAATCAAACTTTAACAAAATAAATTATAGCTTGACATAGAGTCTAAATGATGTTCACCACTATTCCGTCTTAAGAAAGAAGAGAAAGAAGTTATTGACAGTTATTAACAGTTGTTAAATGGCAGCTTCAGATTTTTTCAAAAAGAACGGGGGGCTCATTTCAACTTAACTTTTCCAATCGTCACATAATAATAAGCATACATTTCATTATTAAATGTTGTTACATTAAAAAATTTGTTTACGTTTTAAGCTACATTTTATTCTACTAACTAGACTACAAGGTTGACAACAAATAAATTGCATTTTTCAATGCTTCACACACAATTACACAACAACAACAAAAACAGAAATTCATTCGATACCTACAAAATTAATGTTAAATTTTAAGTACCATACATTGTCGTAATGGGGATGTTTCAGATGATGTAACGCTCTTGTTTCCATTTGTCATACTGGGTTTCATTGGTTGTTTCGGTTTTACGTGCTTCTATTTCTTAGTTGCTTCGGTTTCACTCTCAAAATGACGAATTATAGATGAAAATATTTTTTTTCTTTTATGAAGCTTTCTTTTTACAAATGTTTTTTAGCTACCAGCTACCAACATCAACAGCAAGGAGTTTAAAAAAATAAGAAAAGTCTTAGAAAACACAATTTGAATACCAAAACATAAGTAATTCCAGGCAACACAAATGACAACAAACCATTAGAACTGTTGTCATCCACGACTGAAACGTAAAAAACGTAAAAACCCCATTATATTTCAGATCAATAGCTGTGAAAGATTTACCCTTCCGAAAGTGGTACTAGACAGATTATTAAACTTTTTAAAGTTCTATTCAAACACGGAAAACCCTCATTTTGAATGCGCTTGTTAACAATTAATCTTTTAGTAGGGCTATTCTAATGCAAATTTTAAACTCAATGGTAGGAGGAAGAATGTTTAGATAGTGAATGGATTGTTAAAGAAAGGGGGTTCTTTCAAGAAAATTCAACGAGTTTGAATATTTAAGATCCTGGTAACATTGAAAAGTCTTCTAATCTACTAATAAAGATATTGTCTTCTCCAGCGGGTACTTAGAAAATACAAATTTTTAATGAAATTTTTTTGCCCTTTAAAGTTGCTATAAGATCTCGATTATTCTTTTAATTTCTAATGGGATAAATATTTTTTCGCATTTAGTTAGTAATGGTTCTTATTATACTTAAGATTATTATTAGTGTATTCCACAGATAATCCTATGTAACCGCACATTTGTGCGGAAATATTGTATACATAGCAATCTTTTAAAACAAAAAATTATAATTGCGTAATCTTTTGTACTTTAGATAGGTCCCTACAATTAAAACTATCGGTAAATGTTAAGTCCAAGAAAACTGAAAGTTAGACTTTTAAAGAGAAAAACAAGAAGTTTTGAAAAGAGTAGAAAACCAACCTTTCTATTTCTTTAATACTTAAAGAAATTTCAATAACCCAAAGCGAAGAACAAAACGATAAAAGATAGGTCCTCTGTTGTCTCATACGTTTCTAATTATTTTTTAATTAGACAGAACGTCAACAGACAGTAAGGCAGACAGAATAAAAAGGCGTACAGATGGAATGGACAGAAAAGTATAAAAAATAAGTCTCTGATGTTAAACTTTCGGGAACAAGTTCGGTATAAGGATACGGACAGACTGTCTGAAACATACATACGGCCATGGCGTATTATGTTTCAGACCATGACCAGTTATGATGGTGCGCCATCTTACGCGTTGAGAAAACCTCGCATTATGGTTCAACCTCTCACCAGTAGTTACGCAATTTTGAAACAAAAAAAATACCGTTTTTATGTTCAACGGTTTTAACCCATAATCACGGTTGCCAAGCAAATTTGAACCATATTTTAGTACAACCTTGAACTTTTATTTCAAACAGTCCACATACTTTTATGTAATTTTTTTTTAATTATATGACCATTTTCTTGCAAATTATCAGATAGTTAAGGGAGTTAAAAAGAAAGTAGGCTAAAACTGTGTTTCCCTTGTTTGCAGGCATCCTGGGTTCAGCGTAGTTGAATCGACGACCAAGGGACGCGGAAGGGCAAGCTACACCGTCATGGCCTTAGTCGGGGGGGACGAGGGGGAGCACCCTACCAGAGATGAAAAAAAAGGGGGCCGGTGGCCAGGTTCACGTACCAGGCAAGAATGACCTGCCGGTGAGTGAAAGTTGAAACTCTCAAAAACTGCTGCTGTTGTTGCGTATTCCACTTGATCTAGAGGGACTTGAATTAACTCCACTTGATTGAGACTTTCACATGATCCATTGGACTTGATTCAGACTTCCTCTTGAAAATTTGATTGAGGCTACCATTTTGATACATCTACTTGATTGAGGACTTCCACTGATCCATTGACTTGATTCAGACTTCTACTTGATCCATTGACTTGATTCAGACTTCTACTTGATCCATTGACTTGATTCAGACTTCCTCCTGAAAATTTGATTGAGGCTACCGTTTTGTCCATTGACTTGAATTCAGACTTCCTCTTGAAAATTTAATTGAGGCTACAATTTTGTTCCATTGAACGTTGATTCAGACTTCCTCTTGAAAATTTGATTGAGAGCTTACCATTTTGTCAAATTAATAAATTGACTTGATTCAGACTTCCTCTTGAAATTTGATTGAGGCTACAATTTTGCCATTGACTTGATTGAGACTTCCACTTGATCCATTGACTTGATTGAGAATTCCATTTGATCCATTGACTTGATTGAGAATTCCATTTGATCCATTGACTTGATTGAGACTTCCACTTCATTCATTGACTTGATTGATTGAGACTTCCCATGATCCAAAAGACTTTTCCTCCCACAAAAAGTCTCGGGGGGGAATGTGCTTTGGAGATTGGTGTTCTTACAATAAGTTGACACAATACCCTGTTGCAGTTTTTGAGACTCAGAGCTGAATAACATCAAGATATGGAGAGATCCCACCAACTCATGACTGGTATGAATAGAAACAAACACATTCTGGGGTTGCCTTGGAACTGAAGGGCCAAATGAAATTTTCAGACCACCATCCCCGGATTTATTACCGGACATACTCACACACTTACATTCGTTCAGGGACAAAAGATGTGGCCTTGTGTAGTACCCAACTTTTCCTTACCATCTGCTCTCCTGCTTGGATTTGGAAAAGATACCTTTTTTGGAAACCCTGCTCAGGTTCGAGGCTTTTTGTGGGCGTAAGGTCGTTTGGACTTGATCTAGATCAAGTAGAATAAGAAATAACAGCAGCCGTTTTTGAGAGTTTCGTTTTCTTCAGGGAGGGAGTGGGGGTTCGGACCAGCAGCCCAAGGTTTCCATGAGTTTTGCTCCAAGATCAGAACAACTAACCAACAACTACACAACATCCCTCCGGTCCACTCTTGATATAATTGACTCCTTGTTGGGACCCTTACCATAGGGTCTGATAGAGCCATACAATCCACTATAAGTAGGCCCATAAGCTCAGGTGTCTCTCTTTTAAGATTGAACAAAAGACATAGTCAACGTGCATGAGGTGTAACTCTGCACAGGCTTCTCCAGATCAAATTTTACAGTTTCTTGGTTGGAGGAGGGTGGGGGGGGGAGAGAAGAATGACCTCTACTAGTCCCTAATTTGATTTTTTGAAGAATTTCGAGCTCATTGACTTGGTCTAGCTTGCGACTGGACCAAGAGGAATAAGTCAACAACAAACACACTTTTTGTCCCTAGACGAATGTAAGTTTATGCGGGCATGTCTGGTGAGATAAGCTGCAGATATTCTGAAATCGGGATTCGACATTTTTGAAATCAGGAAACTTCGTTGATTTCAAGATGGCAAAATTTTGGCAACTCTAAAAATTAATAACACATTTCTGGCGATCCAAAACTATCTGAAAACTGTTTGGACCTTCGAAAACCGAAAACAAAAATAAACACTAAACCCATAACTAAAGTGGAATATTTAAAAAAAAAAAAGGAAGTAGATTAACGACAATAATTATCCACTTTTTCAATTTGCCAGGAAGTCTCAGTTTGAGAGATATAATTTAATACGAAAACCAAATGTTTGCAACTGCAAAACAAGAGTGTATTTATGGTCCGTGGACTTTAGGCACTCTTCCGTTCTAGAAATTTTACTATTTAAGGGCGAATAAGCCCGATCGACCACGGGTCTTCGAACCCTAAGCCAATCGAACAAAATTATTTCCTAAGTCACATTTCTTCGGCGTATAGTATATTTTTCGAACGGTTTTTTTTTTTTGTACATGGAGGAATATAGCTGACTCACAGGTCTCCATAATGCCATTTTTTTTATTGGTTAGGATATTTTG
Source organism: Hylyphantes graminicola (assembly GCA_023701765.1). Lineage (NCBI taxonomy): Eukaryota > Metazoa > Arthropoda > Arachnida > Araneae > Linyphiidae > Hylyphantes > Hylyphantes graminicola. Next base: position 70,293,704 of record CM043117.1, on the reverse strand, counting down.
TTGTAAAATTATTCGGTTAAAAAACATTCGAACCAATTTCATAAAGTGGATAATACAGAATTATAAGTCAGATACATTTATTATTGACATAACTGTTTGAAAAAAATATTCAATACAGTAGGAGAAATTTGGCTTAATAATAGTATTTTCCTTGGATTCACACAGTGATACGTTGATTTAGAGACCCGCGGCCAATCGGGGTCATTGTACCTAATTGACAATTCTCTATTATCAGGAATTTTCGATTATCGGGACCTTCTCTCGGTTTCACTTGGACAGTATAGTCTTAATTATCCGATCTATTTGTACCGTAAGTCATTAACGCATTCCTTTTCAACAGCTTCTCAGACTTGAGCGAGAAATTAACTGGATATCCGGATCTCCACCAAGAAGTGAACCCCCGTGTGGATTTCATGGAGAGAAGTGCGAAAACAAACCAGGTAAACATGTTTTTAAATGTTCTTTATGTATTTTGTCATTCAGAAGCAGGCAAAAAAAATCTCCAAAAAAGTCACAAAATACTGTAGTCCTCTAATTGAAGAGCTTAGCGAACTTGCTAAACAAAAATAAAGGTGAAAGCGAGAAACATAGCTTTAAAATTTTTAGTTTACAAAAAAAATGTAAATAATAAAAAAAGGTGAAAGCGAGAAACGCAGCTTTAAAATTTTTAGTTTACACTCAAATCTTTTAACAAAGGAACTTGCAAGCCGTAAAAACAATATTCTTAACTTAAAGTTTATGAAAAAGGTGAAACGATATCGTTTAAAAAAGTTAGTAATGTATTCATTGATACAAAAATCTCAATTTTTCGAAAATTTCACTTAGCACGTTCTTACACTCTGCCCTTATCATGTTCTTCTACTGAAAACAGTGGACCTTTAACTGTGTGTACTGTGTTTTATCGCCAAATATTTCGTTTGTATGTTCAAATTTTCGTATTGCGATGTATTTTCAGAATGGAAGATGGTATCCATTTACACTGTATGCTGCGTTGTTAGCATTGTAGCGGGAATGTTCATATTCAGGTAAACTCGAAAATTAAAAAAATAATAATAAATAAAAATGTATTTGCTCAATGTAATTTTATAAACATAGTTTCGATTACACATTTTAAGACATTTTTAGAAAATAAGCGTTTGTAATATTTATAGTCCCTTAAATAATAGTGATTATTTTTAAATGATCATATTTACTCCCTTTTTCAGGCATTATCGCTATGAACAGAAACTCGCCTGCCTTTTGTGGAAAGTAGACATGAAAGATCTTGTCCTTTTGAGATCAGACCACGATGGAGCATTTCAAAAGTTCAGAAACAACGCCTACGTAAATATCTTCTATCTTTACATTTTCTTAGTAACATAATTCTCCAGTGTCTCCATCTGCAAAATATGTCGGAACAATTCAAACTTTAAAAGTTAATATTAAAATATTAGATTTTTCCTTTATATATTTATTGTATTTAGCTTTAACTGAGATTGTCACACCTGGCGAAAAAAGACTAACATATTGAAGGGCTACTTTCGTAGAAGTGTGGATTTTAAAATTAATGCATTCTGTGGAACTAACAATCCGTTCTAAATCCTAAGGGTCTACAGTCTTTCAGATATCAATAAGCACATCATTCGATTCTTACATTTTTTTACTATTAGAAAATATTTTTTATAAATCCCAATGGATGTCAGCCCTATTATTACTTTTAATTACGATCAGAAAAATGATGATGCCAAATGGGACTGAAAATGTTAATCATATGCACGTTCTTTCCTCAGGAGTTGGACCACGGTGGTAAGTTCGAGGACCAGGAGTCCCTCCCCGACGTAGACCCCGTGACGGGCCGGTCCACGTCCAAGATCGGCTTCTACAAGGGGAACGCGGTCTACATCTACCACGTCCACAAGAAGAGCATGGACCTCAGCAGGGCACTCAGGAAAGAGATGATACAGGTGAACAGTCTTACTTACTTATACCTCTCTTTCACTCCAACCTTTAGCATAGGGCCTCCTTCATGGTCGGCCAGCTCACCCTGTTGGCAGCAACGGTCTTAATCTCTCCCCATGACTTGTTAAGTTCTTTTACTTCCTTCTTGGTTGTTCTAAGCCAAGTTGGTTTTTTTTTGGCTTCCCTCTTTTTCTTTTGCCTTGAGGATTCCATTTTAAAGCTTCCTTTACCTTGAATTTTTCGGGCTTGCGTAGCACATGCCCGATCCACCGCCATTTTCGTTTTCTAACTTCTAATTCCGTCATAGTGTTCTCACTTTGTCGTAGTGCGGTGGATTGCGTGTGTTGTTGATCCCGAGAGCTATACCGGCGGTAGCTTAGCTACTGGCAGGGTCACCTATGCCGGACAGGTCGGAGGGGAGACACTAGACCAAGAGGAACACCCTGGTCCTCCAGGTTGGGGGTTGGGCGTGGGGCTAACAGTCCTACCCCGTAAAAGGACTGGGTACTGACAAAAACAGAAAAGGAATAAGTATTGGGTGCCATCAAATATATTTATTTTTGTATACCATATATATTTCTACTGTACACGGATTTTTTTTTCTTGAATATGTGAACGTACCGTTGCAAACAGATAATAATCAAATTTTGTTCATTTTCACGTAGTTGTACTCTTCTTTTCAGATCCGGGAGATGAGGCACGAGAACATCAACCCATTCATCGGCGCATGCGTGGACGCACCAAACATTTGCATCCTAACCCTTTTTAGCGCGAGGGGCAGTCTCCAGGTAAATGAACAGGACTACAACAATAATTGGCCAGGGGCCCATAAACTAATGTGTTTACAAAAGTTATTTAGAATAGTTCCGTTTCAGGGACATTAGCTTTTAAATGCGAAAATAGCTAAAAAGTAGTCAATTTTTTCCAACATTATATTTTTAATCAATAGTTTTAATCATATTTTGATCTTGAGACTGGAGTTTATTTATAAAGTGTATGACTTATTTTCAGGACGTTCTGAAAAATACCGACCTCCACTTAGACACTATGTTCATTGCGTCACTGGTAGCCGACCTCGTCAAGGTAAGCCGATATCGTCTGCAATATATTAAAGCCGTATCCCGAATTCAGCGTTTCAGCCATAAGACCGTCAAATAGGAATGGAAGAAATTAAGTTCTGCCTAACCTCCCTTCATCAATTCAGTATAATCAGCAAAGCAACCATAGACTAATCTAAAGGCGGGTCGGCGTTTCTTTATCAACTTTTACAAATGAGGAGTACAGGGGAAGAACCAAGTTTTATTTCGTAGAAAGCTTTCCTTAACACTTTACCTACGGGCGTCGACTGACCCGTAGACTAAAAATCTTCTAGACCACAACTTAATCTAATGCCTAGCTCTTCTAACGTGTCGAAAGCAACTAAAACACTATTAAAGGTTGATTTGTTGATTGGCAAAATTGTACTTTCAATTGTAGGGCTACTGTTTCTTCGGAATGTTCTCTGTTAAAAAAAAGTTACCCACTAGTGATTATTTCAACCGTTAGTCATCCTTTTACATCGGACCTTTTTGACTATGTGAACAAATAACATTTTGAGTTAATTGCATGACACAAAATTTGCATAAGGGTCCGTCTTAATATTAAAAATGTTACGAACTTTAAAATTTTCAATAGCAACACCCAATTTTTAATCACTTAGAAATGTGAAAAACCCTCGAAAACCCCTAAATCTAAGTTTTTGTTACATTTGGATGAATATTTGACGAGTTATTCAATCGAATCACTTGTGGATCTTTGGGGGACCATGTCTAAAATGACAAGCGTAGTCAGTCTGTAGGTTTATTAATGGAGAAAAAGAAGCACAAGGTCAATATCTTGAGGATGGGCCTACGAGGGATATAAAAGTCAATGAGTAGCTGTATATATTCAAAAATAAAGTCGAAAATAAGTTGTGGTAAAAAATAGATCCTATCCCTAGCTCACTTGATAAGGGTTCCAAATTACGAGATGTCATTGGCTCTGTTACATCTCCTAAAGGTGACTGCAAATAGGCAGACAGAAACTATTACATTAGTTCCCTGAGACAAAGGGGCAAAGGGGCAAGGGGGCGAGTAGTTTCTATGTCAATTTCAATGTAGAAATTCTCCAATGAGAGTTTGAACTTAGAGTGTTCTTAGTCTATGGGTCAGTCGACGCCCGTAGGTAAAGTGTTAACAGTCACTTTGGGGGTGATAGCGATAAATCGCCTAAACTGTGTAAGAAAATCGGTTACTCGCTTGGTTTATCTTTCGCGCAACCCTGATTCAAGCCAGAGGTCAGTGGATACGAGTCACACGTTTCTACCGCGAATGAATAACCGAAAGAAAAACCGGTTTCCGGTCACCAATGTCGGCCAAGCAAACACAATTACGGAATGACTCTAAAGAAATCAAGTGGTTCTTTCCCTGTACTCTTCAAATTTAAACAAAAATGAGGAATCAAAAATGAAATCTTTTTCGTTTAATTGTGTTAAGGCTCATTCCGACATCGAGGAAATAGGTTCCTTCCAGATTTCTCTATGTTAAGAATGGGGCTCTCATCGTTAAAGCCATTATCTTCAAGGATCCAGATATCCCTTATAAAAAAAATATGAACGGTTGTCTGTTTATTTGTGGATGTATGTCTTCCAAGTCTCCTCCATCTGGCTCTGTCCCCTACTATGGCACTCCATCGATTTACCCCTAACGCCTTCATATCACTTTCCAACACATCCAACTATCTAGTAAGGGAGCTTCCTCTGAGCCGTTTTCCTTCCATCTTCCAGAAAGTGACTTTTTTAGTGGGGTCATAGTCTTCGTATCGGAAAACACGGCCCAGCTACCTAATGCGGGATGGGATGCCTTTACCATCTTTAGAGTGTCAGGATCACCATACTTTTGGTGTATTTCATGGTTATAGGCCATTCTCCAAACACCTTTCTTGTTTAATTGGTAAAAAAAATCTTTCATAGATTTTTACTTTCAAAAATCGATAAAGGGTCTACTTCTGCCCCGTTCATAGCCCAGCATTCACTACCGTACAGGGCCACAGGTCTTATTGGGATTGTATATAGGTTTACCTTTATTTTAGTGATTTTATTACCTTGTCTAGACAGTATGCAAGCTTCGAAAGCATTTTCCTCCCCATCCCCGCATGCGGTTTTCTTCGAAACAGCGTGAGCATGTTTTTTTCCCACCCCACTTGGTTATTCCTAACTTGGTTACTACTAACTGTTTTGATTGCTAACCTCAAACGCGCTAGGTCTAGAAAAGCGATATTCATCCCGTTTCCTAGAAAACCCAGCGAAGGGATGGGGGAAGAAAGTCTTTTCGAAGCTTACATTCTGGCTAGACAGGGTATGGAGAATTAGACACTACAACAACATTAAAAAATTTAAACATTTGTTGATTGATTGCTTTTTTGCCCGCTCGTTTGTGTTCAGGGCATGATCTACATCCACGAGAGCGAGATCGGTTCCCACGGCAACCTCAAGTCGTCCAACTGCATCGTTGACAACCGGTGGATGCTCAAGATCACGGACTTCGGCCTGCACGAATTCCGCGCCAACCAAGACCTGCCGCCGGACGTACAAGACGTACGCCATAAATGTAAGGTTTTTCTTTATCGGTTAAGGTAGGCGAATACCCAAAATTCTCCGAAAATCTAAAATTTTTACTATTACTTTAATTTTTGAGCAATGCTAATCAGGCATTTCTTTTTATTTAAATATAATTTATTTATTTATTTTAAACGGTGTTTTTTGACTAAAAAAAGAGGTTTACGCTAACAAGTCTACCACATTGAATTTTCCTCCTATAAACATTAGTTATGTGTTAAATTCTCCGTTTTGAACTGATACACGCAATGACCCTCTAGAGTTACATACAAATTACAAGAAAAGAAGTTATTAAGAAAAATGTCATGAATTTAACTAAAAAAAAAAATTTCGATTTACTTACACTTGAACATTTAAAAAAAAAACTACTATATTTGCACCAGATGTTAGAGGCTTATGGCACAGATATATATTGAAATAGCATCTGTAAAAAATTTCAGGTAAATTAATGTAAGACTTTTTTTACTAGAAGGTGTTGGCGTAAACCCCTTTTTTTAGGTGAAAAACAGCGTTTAAAATAAATCAATTATATTTAAATAAAAAAAAATTGCCTAAAAAGCATTGCTCCTTATATTTGAAATCACTGTGTCAAATTTAGAAAAGATTAAAGTAATAATAAAAATTTTAGAATTTTGGGTACTCGCCTTCCTTAAAATCTGTCCGTGTAAGTTCTGTTATTATACCGCTTTTTAAGACCCCGTCAGATGGCGCTGATTTAAGTTTATGAAATTTAATTTTAGGTTTAGTTCAGTTCTAATTATCGTCGCACTAGAGCTGCACGAGTCTATTGGCGACGGGTGACGTATTTTAGAACCCCAGTCAAGTGACGAGCCTACACCTGAGTAGGCACCCAACGCAACCGCTAAATTTTAAGTTTTATCGTAAAAGTTGCCTTAAACAGCATCAATGCCACCAACTCCTTAAAGGAGCTGTGGGGAGCCTTGTGGTTAGGATCTTAATCTCCAGATCGAAAGATCCCGAGATCGGCAGCCCTACATGAAATATGAGATAATAAAATTACGATTGCGATAAGATTGATAATCAGGAATTTGTGAGATTTTGTGTTTTCTAAACGTTTGGGAGGGTGTTGATTCGGAAAAAGTGGTTTTTAAACATTGGACCAACTGTGTTTGTTGATAATCATGTAATGCGTTTCACGCTTCTCCTTTCAATTAAATTTATAACTCATATCCTTAAATCCTCCTACTCTTTAAATTTATTACTCATTAGGGGGTCATAGGTGTCTTAAAAATGTGCAAGGAAGGTACTACAAAGCATAGTTTGATCTTTCGTGTAATTTTTTAACTACCCAAAAGATAAGTATAATTTTTTTATATGTAATTCTATAAGATTTATTTATAATAAAACAAATTTTAAAATTTATGAAACTTTAGCCAAAACTAAAATAAATGATATTAAACATAAAGCTATTTCAACACATTGGGATTAGGCTTGCGCGGCAGATTTTGAGGTCAAAATTGAAAAAATGACTATATATTGTACAAATATGTACAAACAAAGACTTATACCTAAATTCTCAGCTCAATTTTAATTAGAAATTATTATAAGAACTTTTTTCTAAAAAAATTAATGAAAAAATTTTAAATTTTGATTTTAAATTTTTTTTGAATAATTTCTAATTAAAATTGAGCTGAGAATTTAGGTATAAGTCTTTGTTTGTACAGCTGTGGAAATAAAAAAGTACCCACTTGAGGTTATTTCATCCGTTAGTCACCCTATAGAATCGGACCTTTTTGAGATTGTGTATATTTAACATTCTGAGTTAATTGCACGATACAAAATTTGCATAAGGGGCCGTCTTCATATTAAAAATATTACGATCTTTGAAATTTCCAATAGCAGCACCCAATTTTAATAATTTAGAAATGTTAAGCACTCTTGAAAACCCTTAAATCTAAGTTTTTGTTACATTTCGATGAATATTTGACGAGTTATTCAATCGAATCACTTGTGGACATTTTGGGGACCATCTCTAAAATGACAAGCAAGCATGCATGCAAAGCCGTCTTTATCTACAGGGTGTTCCAAAATTGACCGGAATTGTATAGGACGCAATTCCTAAATATTTACCCGGCCCCCGCCAATGAAAAACGGCTAACTAATTGGCCGCCCATTCGGTCGTGCATGAAATCTTGCACTTGTGCTACACAAGAATGTAGAACTTTTAGTTTGTTTTGGTTGAATTTATATCTGATAAAAATTACAGGTTCAACTAGTTTTCAAAAAAAAATTTTTTAGGAGGCTGTTCATTTTGGGATAGGTTGTTGCATTATTGTTAAAAAAAACTTTATGTTGACCATCAGTCTATACATAACAATCATTGTATTTTGCTTATTTATGCTGGGTAGGTATGCACATATACAGGGTGGTTATAAAATAACGCTCGCTATTCGGGGTGGTCTGTAGCTTTAATGAATAATCCAAATGCAGAAGACTTTGAGACACTTACTAATCAAGAAGGGGGAAAGAATGGAATCATAAAAAACAAACTCGTCTCTTGACCAGGGTTCTAAATTACGAATTGGATTGACGTAATGGATGCGTTGGCCGTAATTAGTCATAATTGGCTACGCCGCGTAATTTTGTACCTTGGTCAAGAGACGAATTTCGTTTTATTATTCCATTCTTTATCGAAGAAAAGAAACTCGTCACTTGACCAGGGTTCTAAATTACGAGGCGTAATTAGCTGTGTTGGCCGTAATTGGCCATAATTGACGACACCTCGTAACTTAGAACCCTGGTCAAGAGACGAGTTTGTTTTTTATGATTATTCTTTTTTGTGATTACTTTTTAAGATTCTATCTTTTTTATGATTCCATTCTTTTTTCCCCCTTCTTGATTAGTAAGTGTCTCAAATTTTGAAGCATTTGGACTATTCATTCAAGCTACAGACCACTCCGAATAGCGAGCGTTATTTTATAACCACCCTGATATTCCGGTGTGTGTGCATGATCAGAGACCCGCTTATAAGGTTTCGTCAAGTAAGACAGCCACAGAAGGATTTTTTACTGATAGAGAAAGGAAGTACACCCAGGGCAAAGGCGGGAATTGAACCCGCACTCATTACAACGCGCGGACTGCTAGCGTTATGGCCTGCGATCCAAACCACTCGGCCATCGATCCCCACATGACACCCTAAATTGTCTCCGTGTTGGTAGATAGTGCGGTTGGTAAGGTTGGTAGGTTCAGTCTCTACCCTACTATAGAACTATTTGGCCCCAACACATGCACATTTTGACAAACTGTATATTTCCATCGCAAAACGTTTAGCTCCTTCCAATTTTCAAACATCCAGCTCGAATTTGAAACACACCAAATTATTTAAATCGAAATCCAAACACAAAAATTCCATTTTCGTAGTTACTAATCATTTTTAGTAGTTTTAGAAACTGTGATGTAACAGAATCTGCAAATTATAAAATTACTAGGCAATATGTCGATTCAACCAACCAAACTCAAAACAACTCAAACGTCAAACCTCTATCCATTCGTCAACACATTCTCGTGCTGCCCTAGTTCAAGTATGCAACCACGACCAAAACGCGTGATCAATTGGCTTTTTACTATTTTTCGGAGGGGCCGGCTCAATATTTCGGAATTGCATCAATTCCTATTCCGGTCAATTTTGAAACACCCTGTATCAATTACACACGTAATCTTATACACAGTCCCCTACAGGGTAATTACAAAGTATTTTGTGATTTACTCAGCAAATTATGAATAAAAAATTTTAAAAATTGGGGTTTCGCTTAAACTTCTTGTCTTAAATTTATTTCTTCAAAAATATTAAGGGATTTCCATTCATATTTTTTAAAAAAATTAATATAATAATTATTTAAAAATATAAAAATTGTTTTAAATACCCCAATATTGAATACATTTTGTTTGAGTTATTATAATTTCTTTTCGGTAAAAAATTCGTTTCATTATCTTAATTATTTATAGATTGGGATAGTTTTTTATGTGCAACTCATTTAACATTATGGGACCTAAACTTTGCACGTCCCTAACTCCTCTAATAATGCTTAAAAACTAACAAAATTTGGTATTTCGTATTAACATAGGTCAGAGATTTGAAATATGGATTCAAAAAGGGGTGTTGCTATTGGAAATTTTAAAGTTAGTAACATTTTTAATATGAAGATGGCCCCTTATGCAAATTTTGTGTCATGCAATTAACTCAGAATGTTAATTGTTCACAATGTCAAAAAGGTCCGATTTTATAGGATGACTAACGGCCAAAATAACCTCAAGTGGGTACTTTTTTATTTCCACAGCTGTGCATATTTTTACAACATAAAGTCATTTTCTTGGTCATTTTTCAATTTTGACCTCAAAATCTACCGCGCAAGCCTAATCCCAATATGTTCAAATAGCTTTATGTTTAATATCATTTATTTTAGTTTTGGCTAAAATTTCATAAATTTTAAAATTTGTTTTATAATAAATCTTGTAGAATTCCATATAAAAAATTATACTTATATGTTGAGTAGTTAAAAAATGACATGAAAATCAAACTATGCTTTGTAGTACCTTCTTTGCACATTTTTAAGACTCCTATGACCCCTTAAAGAAGCTGTGGGTAGCCTTGAGGTTAGGACCTTGATCTCCAGATCGAAAGATCCCGAGATCGGCTTCTATAGCCCCACATGAAATCTGAGATAATAAAATTACGATTGCGATAAGTTTGAAAATCAATTATTTGAGATTTTGTGTTTTCTAAACGTTTGGGATTGTGTTGATTCGTAAAAAGTGGTTTTTGAGCATTGGTCCAACTGTGTGTCAGTTGACAATCATGTAATGCGTTTCACACTTCTCGTTTCAATTAATTTTATAACCACATACACTCTTAAAACAAAAGAGTGAAATCCACTCCAGTAATAGAAGTGCATTTTCGACACTGGAAAGGAGTGAATATTAACTCTGACTGAGTTGAAATCACTCGTTTGGAGTGATCCTGTCGGAGGTTTAACACACAAAGGATCCACTCCTTTCGGGGAAGTGCATTTTCAAGACTAGAGGGGTGAAAATTAAGTCAGACTGAGTTAAAATCGCTCGTTTGTTTTAAGAGTGTATGTCACTTTAATTCTACATTCTTTTCTTTTCATGCAGCTCTGATGTGGCGCGCTCCCGAGCTGATGCGAACTCTGCACCCCCCTTCGAAGGGCACCCAGAAGGGCGACGTCTACTCCTTCGGCGTCGTCCTCTTCGAAATCCTCGGCAGGGAAGGGCCGTGGGGATCGCCGGAGCCATGCCTCAAATGTAAGAGCAAAATACGTATCGATCCAAGTAATGTAAACATTACGTGGATCAGAAAAAGATATAAGATTTTAATTTTTGAAGTCTAACGTAGTAGATAAATTTTGAATAATAAGTTCGATTTTGCATAGATAAACAAAAGAAAGTTAAGATTGCATAGAGTGAGGGCACATATTTCGACCAAGAGTTCACATTTCAATTAATTTTTATGTTATACATATTTAATTGGTTTTTAAATTACTTTTAGCATTTATCAAACGTGATCGGTCCAATAGGTATAAAGAGAAAAATAAATTAGAAAGGAATTGTTGTTGTCGTGTGCCTCCAGGCCGTAGCCTGGAATGCAAGAGTGTTGCAGTAGCATCCTTTGTCATAAGGCGTTGAGTACCCATGAGAGGGTGGATGTCTGACTTCTACTCCGAGATGGCGCCATCTTCTCAAAATAGACACCTGGAGAGGAGGGGCAATTTTCTCCAGACGATCTGCTACCATGGTGAACTGCTCTATGACCGACCACAAGACCCACAGATTTAACGAGCACGTTCTCCGCATGTACTCAAGACAACATTAATATCCATGCCTTACCCGGGATTTGAACCCGGCCCCACTCTCTTGGCAACCGAGGGTCGAAACCACTATACTAATAGCTGGGCATTAAGATAGTATAAATAGTTATAGTTTCATTGTTCAACTACATTAAAGGCGCGTTTACATGAGCCATCGAATCCATGGAATACCAATATCCCCATTAGGTGAAAAAGAGGTCGAGCAAGATTTCAAACCTAAATGATAGTCTGTGGCCGAATCCATGGTATGAAACATGAAACCCTCCTTCATAAGAGGGTTTGCGAAACCCCCCATTGAACCCTGCAATTCCGGTTCTGTCTGGGGGAAAAACCCTAAGAGGGAAAAATTGCTGAGTTTGCTCTTCAATCCATGGATTCGATGGCTCATGTAAACGCGCCAAGGGCCCGATTCATAAAAGCAAACACACCAAAAAGTTTCCGTACAGGAGCTCCAAAAATTGGTTCTCCAATATGCCTCGTACTATCCTATATGTGTGATCACTTGATCCTATTCTAATTAAGTCTTTTGTAGCAAAAAAATATTCTGATTAGTGCGCATATATCGCAATGTATTAGGAAAAGAGACCAATCTCAAAAACACTAGTTTTTCAGAAAAATCGTCTGAAGTTCATTTTTCACCTTGTATTATAGAAAAATATCGATTCACTTACTGCATTCCAACTACTCTATCAATTAAATTAATTTATGCTTTCATCGCTAGTCATTTAGTTTTTGAATATTATAGAATTTACAGCTCGAAAAGTCATATTTGTGCGAAAGGTCACTTTTCCGCGTACAAGGCGGTATATACTAAAGTGAACTCCTTGCAGACATCGAGGACCGCGTGTCGAACCCGCAGCACTACGAGGGCGAGCTGTACCGGCCCCCGTCCTGCCGGCTGGACTGCCCGGACTACCTGAAGCAGTGCATGGAGGAGTGCTGGGACGAGGACCCGGACTCCAGGCCGGACTTCAAGTTCGTCAAGGTCAAGCTCAGGCCGCTGCACTCCGGACTGTGAGTTTTCACAACACCTTCCGTAGCCCCTTATTATCCAAAACAAATCCAATGCATATTATCATTTAATAAATATGTATTTGAAACAATGATATATTTCCGTGATTATAACTTCATCAAGGTCAAGCTCAATCCTCTGCACTAGAGACTGTGAGTTTTGACAACGCCTCCTATAGCCACATCCCTCCCTAAAGAAATCCGTACCCTACTAAAAATGATCCATAGAGATCAATACAAAAATCTATTGACATAAGTGCAGCTTTATTGATGTCTACTTATTTCTACGGATGTCACTATTGTTATCAGTAGAAGCTATTGATATCAGTAACCTACTGATAATATTTCTTATTGATATCAATAGAGCTCTACCGACACCAGTAAAGAAAATATCAGTAAGCTACTGATCTCAAAAGACATCAATAGGCCTGCACTGATATCTATATAGATCAGTAGATATTTGTATGGATATCAATAGAGATCAGTAGAGATTTGTATGGATATCAATAGAGATTTCTATTGGTACCAGTTGGCCATTTCCACATACAAATTTTCTATTGATCTCTACTGACCATTTTTAGTAGGGTAGAGTTTCTTTTAATAATTATACTATATATAAATAAACGTTATTTTAATAAATATATATTAGAAACAATGAGATATTTCCGGACTTCTACAGTCAACCCCAGATTAAGTATGCAGCTGCGCACGCATCCGCGGAGCAAACGCCGTGAGTAAATAAACCTCACTATCCAATCACAGCATGACGAAATTTCGCCTGCTCTGATTGGCTGCCTTTTTGAGATACTCCGATATTCGTGCTCCTTGTTACTTCAAAATTGAAAGAAAAAATAATTAAGATTACACTCTAACTGAAAAAACCTAATAAAACCAATTCAAATATGTCTTGAAATAACGAATAAAGTGGTTGATTGAGTGTGAAATACCTTTTTTTTATTCGATTCTCGCACTCGGAAATGAGAACTCTTTACTCCTTTTTCCGTAGAACATTTACATGCTGCAAACTTAATGTGAGTTTTACTGTAGTTTCATCAAGGTCAAGATCAATCCTCTGCACTATTGACTGTGAGTTTTGGCAACGCCTCCTATAGCCCTGTTTTTGAAGCAATTGGATATATTCGTACTTCAAGTTTGTCAAGGTCTGAGTTTGTCAATCTTTTGAATAAACATAGGAAAAACGTCGGTTTGTGGATCCGATTTCCAGTCTCACCCAACCTTAACCCATTAATAACGATCCTCAGGAAAATTGACAACGCGAAAATGAGCTTTTTTCTTAAGTTTATCAAATAAACAAATGAAGATCAGGGAGTTCTGAACAAATTTTGTCGAACAAATTAAATTTCACCCAAACTTAACTTAAAGTATAAATTTTTTTATGGAAATGAAGGAATTACTTGTATTCACAAAGTCGTCGTTAAATGGTTAATGGCTAAATCCCGATTCAGGCTGTATTCCAGCTATTCTGAATGGGAGATAAGAGCTTAGTAGAAAAACGTGCTAAGTGACAAAAAAGGTTAAAGCGAGAAAATGAGCTGTAAATTAAGTTTTTCGTTTGCACTTAGATACGTTAAAAACGGCAATTAGTCAAAAAAATATACTAAAGTTTATGAAATTGGAAAATCTTTAAATGAGTGAATAACATGTTCATTAACACAAAATCTCATTTTCATCAAAAATGTCACTTAGCACGTCCTTCCACTAAGCTCTTACATTGTGATGAGCCAAAGCCATCCATAATTGTTAACATATATTTGTTTACATTCACATAATTGGCTGTACATTAACTACTAAGCCACACATACCTGAACACACCAATTTTGTAACTTTACTAAATCTCCAGTTCTAGTCGAATTTCATAAGGGCATCGGAAGACTAAATTTTAATTGATCTAACACTTGAGTGCTTGATTGGTTCGCTTCATTAAATATTGACCAATTGAGTTATGGTGTGTAGAACATTATTAACGTCTTGAAGACATAGCTGCACTCTTCTCCAAAACAGCTGAAATTATTACAATTATTTACAATTTTTACATATATTTTGTCTGTTTTTTTAATTCAAAAGAATTTTTTTTATAAAAAAATTGGTTTTTACACAGTTGAGATTATTGGATAGTCCGTCTGCTTGTAACCCTCTATCAATTTCTTTTCAAACCATTCGAATTTTAAAAAATCTTTTTTGTTTGAAGCTTGTACGATATCAGAGACGCATGTTTTACCTAAATAAAGATAGGTCAATCAGACACCTAAATTTAACCTCATATTTCAACTTCTGTTCGGACACCTATCTTATGCTTTTTGTTCGTCCATCTGTCAGTTCACACTCTAAGAATTTGTAATTGTTTAAATCAAAAGAACGTAGGTTATTTGGTTTTTATCGTAACTTCTTGTCCACTCTATGGAATCCTAAGATATTGTTCAGTATCTTTATATCTCTTGCCTAAGTTTATTTGACACGGATCAATAATATTTACGAGCTTATTATTGCTAATTTTACTGAAATATTAGTATCAAATATGTTTGTTACTACAATGTGAATACTATTTTGGAAAAAATTTCAAAGAATTTAAGAGTGAGTCAAATTTATAAGATTATTATTGTTAATCTTTCCGAAATATCAGTTTTAGAAGCAACATTACTTTTGAGGGTTTCGATAAAACTTAATTATGTTATACTACAATGAAAAATTTAAATAAAAAAGTGGCAAAGACTCCTCATGGGAGTTAAGTTATCTATTAATAAAACTCACCTCTTTAAAATAATCACTCACTTGTTCAAAACCATTGATGGAATGTCAAAATAATTCTTATTTATTTATAAATATTTTGCCTGGTGTTGCTCTTATATAGGAATGCCAACATTTTTGACAACATGATCAGCATCATGGAAAAGTACGCTTGTAATTTGGAGAGTGTCGTGAAAGATCGGACCAATCAGCTTCTTGAAGAAAAGAAGAAAACTGAAAATCTGCTTCTCAGAATGTTACCTAAGTAAGGACATAAAAAAATATCTGGAAAACAATTGTACCTTACAAAGAAAAGTTATGCAATCGTCAAAGAATGCACTTAGTAATAAAAGAAACAGAACTTATATACGAATTAAATTACTAATTATAATTAAATAACGCTAATTTTGACACCATTTCCAAATTTGAGCCCAAATTTATAGATATCACGTTAAACGAAATCCTGGTAAATAAAAATTACTTTAAAATCATCGAATTCGAAATTATATATTTACCTGTAAATTGTTTTAGAAAATAGTTTGCCAATCCAGAAACCGAATTTAACTATGCCCCTGTAGAACTTGTTTTTCTACTAAATGTGATTGAAACAAAGAAACTAACTTTCAGGAGTAAATTTTTGAATGTTTCCAGTTGAGTTTCTTCACTAATGAGAAATTGTCTCTCTTGCTTAGTTCCCCATGATTAAATAACGATTTGATGTTTTATACAAACTTTTTGAACTTTTCTGAAATTAGTAAACGTGTACAGTTGCGCTCACTACAAAAATTTTAAAACGATTTTTTTCGTTTGTTTAAAAAATCCGAATTGGGTTTATTACAGAGATTTTCTCAATGGCGTTGTCAGGGCAACAAATATTTGAAATAAAACCCAACTTTATTTTTTTTTAGCATTGGAATTTGTAATTGAAACATTTTTTGAGAATGACACGTACACTGATAGTGAATGATTGCACCAGAATTATGGAACTTTCTAGCTGCCATTACTAATTGAAACTTGAATTTACAAATTTTGTGGTAAAACTATAACTTTGATATGCCACCTAAGTGGTAAATCTAAGCATCAAATAGGTTTGGCAGCTGGAAATTCCTACGACTCCGGTGCAATCTTGCACCAAACTTTTCAAATTGTATGAGAATATGTACTTATCTCATCTAAACTGCACATATTTCGTGTCTCTAAACAGGTAGTGCGCCTAGCTATTTTGTATAGTACTTTTGTCTTTTTTAGATAAGCTCATTTGCATGCTAATTAAACTGATTTTCATGATTTTTTTCAGCATTACTTGAAAGCTACTACGTATTACTGGTCGGCTCAGTGGCTGTTAGGTATTACGTGGCCGCCTCATAAACCTAAGCTCACCAGTTAGAGCCCCAACTGAGTCGGCATATTTCCAGAATGGGAAAATCGTCGAGCATGTCATATGCATACTTGATTTGTAAAAGATCCCTTGAGTTATTCATTTGGATTGGATTTTCTAGGCAAAATTAAAAAAATCTCGGAAAACTTTAACATCCACAGAGAGCTATAATTTATTGTAATCTGAGCGTCGAAATTGGTAGCGAGAGACATATAGATGGTGCTACAAAAAAGTATCTCTGTTCTGAGGAATATGTCGAATCTGGAAACCGTTAAAATCATCCAAAAAAACGCTGCCATGTTTGAAAAAAAATAATAAACAGGTGCATGCACAAATTTGGGTATTGTTTTAGAAATTTTCAATGAAAGATATGCATTGTGATATTTAAAAAAATATGTGTAAATTAAATTTTCATTTATCGTCGTTTCTAGGCCAGTTGCAGAACAATTGCTGAGGGGTGAAAAAGTGGAAGCTGAAAGTTTCGACTCCGTAACCATTTACTTCAGCGACATCGTGGGCTTCACTTCACTGTCGGCTGTCAGTACACCATTGCAGGTAGTAATTGAAGATATTAGAGGAAGAACGTAATAAGTGACAAAAAGGTGAAAACCAGGAAATGAGCTTCAAAGTTTTTTTGTTTGCACTTAAATCCGTTAAAATCGGTACTTGAAAACAGCAAAAAGTACATTTAAATTTATGAAAAAGAGGAAACTTGATTTCGTTAAAGGATGGAAGAATATGTTCATTTACACAAAAGTCTCATTTTCTTTCAACAATGTCACTTAGCACGTTCCGTTCTTCTACTAAGCTCGTTGATTGAAACAATGAAATGCGGATAAATGCCAGTATTAGCAGAGTGGTAAAGGTTAAGGGGTCAAAGGAGTCTTAAAAATGTGCAAAGAAGGTACTACAAAGCATAGTTTGATCTCTCATATAATTTTTTAACTACTCAATATACAAGTATAATTTTTTATATGTAATTCTATAAGATTTATTTAATATAAAACAAATTTTAAAATTTATGAAACTTTAGCCAAAACTAAAATAAATTTTATTAAACATAAAGCTATTTGAACACATTGGGATTAGGCTTGCGCGGCAAATTTTGAGGTCAAAATTGAAAAAATGACCAAGAAAATGACTTTATATTGTACAAATATGCACAAACAAAGACTTATACCTAAATTCTCAGCTCAATTTTAATTAAAAATTATTTTTAAAAAAAATTTTAATCAAACTTTTAAAATTTTAATTAATTTTTTTAGAAAAAAGTTCTTAAAATAATTTCTAATTAAAATTGAGCTGAGAATTTAGGTATAAGTCTTTGTTTGCACATATTTGTACAATATAAAGTCATTTTCTTGGTCATTTTTTCAATGTTGACCTCAAAATTTGCCGCGCAAGCCTAATCCCAATGTGTTCAAATAGCTTTATGCTTAGTATCACTTATTTTAGCTTTGGCTAAAGTTTCATAAATTTTAAAATTTGTTTTATAATACATAAATCTTGTAGAATTACATATAAAAAATTATACTTATATATTGAGTAGTTAAAAAATTGCATGAAAGATTAAACTATGCTTTGTAGTACCTTCTTTGCACATTTTTAAGATTCCTATGACCCCTTAACAAAGCTTAAGAGAATCTTGCACTTTGTGGTAGAAATTTCGAATTTAGCAAAAGAGCTTTTTTTATACATCGAACACATTTTGCTATTGAGCCAAGCTCAAAATCCCTTGTCACTATAACTATGATGACGCAGCTATGTGAGATATATAGGTTCCTTCAATTGGCTTGTTTCATGTGACGTAAATCACTCCTGCTCTTATTCCTGTATATTCATTGGTAGTTTTAATGATTATTGGTTTGACGTGGCAAGCACCGCCTACTACATCGATGAAATAAATCGATACCTTATTTTCGTCCCTGTAAAACTTTTGCCACTCAAGTCGCAAAACATGCGCATTGCCTAAACTTCGTTTCTAATTAAAATCTTTTAAATCTAATCTTAAACTAGATAGCATGGGTCTACACTCTTAAAACAAACGAGTGAAATCCACTCATATAGGAGAAGTGCATTTTCTACACTGGAAAGGAGTAAAAATTAATTCAGATTGAGTTAAAATCACTCGTTTGGAGTGATCCTGTCGGAGGTTTAACACACAAAGGATCCACTCCAAAAGGAGAAGTGCATTTTCCAGACTGGAGGAGTGAAAATTAATCAGACTGAGTTAAAATCGCTCGTTCGTTTTAAGAGTGTAGTTTTCTAAATAAAGAGTTGATAAGTTTTTGCAGTAAGGTGTGTTATGGACAAGATTGACCCATCCTTTCGTCCGATCACCCCTTAAGTGGGCTGATAAAATGAAGACCTAGCATGTACGGTAACAATTGGGGTTCCGCGGCGTTGACCACCTAACCGATACATATGCATAGCTCCCCAAAGCCCGCCTTGGCCCACTAACGGGTTGTTGCGCCAAAGAGTTCAATATTAGTTTTTTGTAATTGAAATAGCTTAAGAGTAAAAAAAAAAGCTCCAACTTAAAAAAATTTGCATGGCGTGAAATTTCATGCAAGAAGTAATTTCACTCGGAAAACAGCATCGTGGATGCAATATGAAATTTTTCACCTTAAAAAAGTAAGAATATAATTTGTTGATATCCTTAAAATGTTTAATAAGTGTATTTGATGATTTATGGTAAATGTACTATCGGCCAATACAACCGACGCCTCAACGGATATGCATCATAATACTGTCTTGTACTTCTCTACTAACTTAGTTAATCATCAGCGATCGATTCCATCCGTAGGTTGTGGATCTCCTCAACGACCTGTACACGTGCTTCGACTCGATCATCGGCCACTACGACGTCTACAAAGTGGAGACCATCGGAGACGCGTACATGGTGGTGAGCGGCCTGCCCATACGCAACGGCGACAAGCACGCCTCGGAAATCGCCTCCTTGGCTCTGAGGCTCAGGCAGGCTATTGAAACATTCGAGATCAGGCACAGGCCGGGGCAGAGGCTCAGTCTCAGGATAGGCATCAACTCGGGTAAGTGCGAAAACTGGTATTTTTTGTTATTTATTTTTTCTGCCGTAGACGGGTAAACTGTAGTAACCCACAACGACAAACTTATACACTTCAGTTACATAAAATAAATGAAAAAGGATTCAAACAACTAGGGCAAGAAGTCTTTCGTATTTTCACTTTTTAGTTGCATAGTTAATGTAGAAAGTTTAACTTCCGTATCACCTTCATACACACAGACTTTATTTTAACTATACCTACTATTTAAAAAGCAACTGTTTTATAAAATAAAAGCTTACACTATAGTATTAGTAATGAAAAACAGAATGAAATAAGAAAACTTACTTCGCGCTACGCGATGGTACCGGTCAACAATCAGCTTACACGACAGCACGACACGATTCAGCAATGCTGGCGAACAGCATCCGGCGAGAGCGCGTCTCTCAGAAAATCCAGCGCAAACGTGATAACGTGGTAGAAGTAGCAGTAGGTAATTTTTATGACGACAAGTCGACGTGAATATAGACGTTACTTTAGTCAGTTTGAGAAGTACAACATTGACGTCTTTTGGATCACGTCTTTGAGTGGACGAAATATTGATGTCGAAAGTGGCGTCATTAAAAGATGTTAATTGAGGTAAGGAAAACTTGACGGCAAATTTTTCGTGATTTTTTACCGGTTGACGCAGGGCTGCCAGTGGCTACTTAAAAGGCTACTAAAGCGACTATTTTAGCGTCTAGGCGACTATGGCAACTATTTAAGACCAAAAAGGGCCTAAAACGACTATTTTAAGCAAAACCTTCAACTATTTTCAGTCTTGGGCGACTATTTTTAGTTATATAATTTTTCCATAGATGGCGCCACCAGGATACTGCCGATACGCAAAACGTGAAAAGTTCTCATCAAGTTTTGCTTTCGTTTTGCACAAAACAAAAGCAAAACCATGTGTTTTTGAAATAGTACTTGACATATGATTTTTTTTTATAGCAGCCTATGTAAAGTTTATTGAAACTAAAACTTTGATTTTGTATGCTTTGTTGACGATTTTTTTAAAACTGCATTTGGGGATAGGATTGACATCTGTCTGTTTGTTATTAATTTGCTTTCTTTTGAAGTTTTAATTAAGTAATCTGGCGGTATCTAAAAGAATCGTATCGAAATACGCTTTTTAAATATTTAAAAAAAAGTTATATTTTACTTGTGAATTTCGATGATTCAAGATCGTGTTAAATAAGAATACTTACATTTAATAGTTTTAATTCAGCCATCCTTGTATTTTAAAGCTGCGAGAGATATTTCAGTGAAACATATTGACATGGATTAGTATTGATCCTTATGTTTCTTGAATAACTGATAACTATTTAAAATAAACTTGTTTTTATTTTATTTTATATTTTTTAATAAATTTATTTTCAAGTAAATTTTATGGGCAGTATCAATCCTTTCATTTGAAAGTTGGTGTTGCAATTTGTAAATTTAAGGGGTCACAGGAGTCTTAAAAATGTGCAAAGAAGGTACTACAAAACAGTTTGATCTTTCATGTCATTTTTTAACTACTCAATAAATGAGTATAATTTTTTTATATGTAATTCTACAAGATTTATTTATTATAAAACAAGTTTTAAAATGTATGAAACTTTAGCCAAAACTAAAATAAATGATATTAAACATGAAGCTATTTGAACACATTGTGATTAGGCTTGCGCGGCAAATTGTGAGGTCAAAATTGAAAAAATGACCAAGAAAATGACTTCATATTGTACAAATATGTACAAACAAAGACTTATACCTAAATTCTCAGCTCAATTTTTGTTAGAAATTATTTTAAGAACTTTTTTCTAAAAAAGTAATAAAAATTTAAAAATTTTGATTTTAAATTTTTTTAAAAATAATTTCTAACTAAAATTGAGCTGAGAATTTAGGTATAAGTCTTTGTTTGTACATATTTGTACAATATGAAGTCATTTTCTTGGTCATTTTTTCAATTTTGACCTCACAATTTGCCGCGCAAGCCTAATCACAATGTGTTCAAATAGCTTCATGTTTAATATCATTTATTTTAGTTTTGGCTAAAGTTTCATACATTTTAAAACTTGTTTTATAATAAATAAATCTTGTAGAATTACATATAAAAAATTGTACTTATACATTGAGTAGTTCAAAAATGACATGAAAGATCAAACTACGTTTTGTAGTACCTTCTTTGCACATTTTTAAGACTCCTGTGACCCCTTAAGTTGCGGTCTTAAATTTTTTTTTTTGCACAATTTAGCATTTTAACTTCTTCCTACTCGCTTCTGTGATATGACAGGCTTTTTATAGATGAATGTTGGTTTTACTTAGATTTTTCATCTAAATACTAATCAAAAATTAAAAATACATAAATTTATATGCCATACATATATATTTTGGAAGGATAAAAAATTCATTTTTATGCAATTGCTAATTAAATTCCAATACAAATAAGTAGATTTAAAATGTTTTCTCCTAGTTTATGTTCTCTAACAGTTATATATAAATCGGTTTAATAATTTAACATGACATTTTCTGTTGCAATACATCCGAAAAACTATTGGCAGTTTTATCAATCCTTTTTAACCGAGTGTTGGTGCTACAATTATAAGATCTGCACTGATATAAGTCTTAAGTGTTAGTTTTTAAATTTTTGCATCGAAGCATATTAAACTAATTTATCACTTTTTTTGGAAAGTTTATTTAATTTCGGATAACATTCAATGCAAATAAAAAAATATATATTTGTGTTATCTAGCAATTAAAAGTTGTTTGTTTATTTAGTTAGGTAAAAGAGGATACTATTTTGGCTACTATTTTTTAACATCTGAGGCTACTAAAGCAACTATTTTCAAAGCTTTCTGGCACTGGCAGCCCTGTTGACGTCATTTATAAAAATATGACCCAATTTTCACGTCAAATCTGACGCCAGGCGACTACTTGGGCTACTAGATTCAGCGGTGTTGTTATGATTCAACGTAAATGGCTTGGTCTAATAAAATGAAGACCAGTGGAGACGGGTAAATAATGGACAGAGTGGTGAGCGGCCTGCTCATACGTAACGGCGACAAGCACGCCTCAGGGTAAAAACATAGTGGAGCGGCGAGTCAAGAGACAAGCAGCTAGTCAAGCGGCTTGTTTTTAAATCTTCCGTACATTCAAGTTGACGCGCACATAGTGGGGCGGCAAGCAGCGCTGCATGCATCGACATGAATCTTGACTCGTCGCTCGTAAAATCACCAACGATTTCTTTGAAGCGCTGCTCCAGTCGACTTGAGGCTTCCAGTGCATATGGTACTGTCTGTTTGTGAATTAATTTTTACTGTCAACATGCCTCTGTTTATTAAATTTCTTTGTTTTAATCTGAACAGTCTCAACGAGAAATGGACACTCATTTTTCACCAATTGGTTTCAGATAAAGTTGTCTCTCTGACAGAAGGGATAATGTTTTAAAACCACTTTTTTAGAATCGGCACTCTTCAAACGATGTAAAAACACAAACTCCATTTCGGATTTTCAACCCCATTGCAATACTTATTCATTACCTCAAATTTCATATTAGGTAATTGAAAGTAATACGTACGACAACAAACATTTTTTCCCATTTTTTTTTAAAATTGGTGTTTTTCCCGGATAGCAGAACATATGTTTCCGTTAAAACCCGAAATCAGCTAGAACTAGAATTAACTAGTGAAAACTAGTTTTAACTGATGCCATTAGTTAAAACTAGTTCCCACTAGCTAAAACCAGTTTTTGCCAGTTAATACTAGTTTTGACGAAATAGATTGGTTTAATATAGTTTCAATGAAGCTCTCTTCGCAGCAGTTCCCGCCGCTCTACTATGTGCATGTGAAGCGACGCTAGCATCTTGAATAAAAAACGCGCCGCTTGACTCTTGACTCGCCGCTCCACTATGTTTTTACCCTCAGAAATCGCGTCTTTGGCCCTGAGGCTGAGGCAGGCTAGCGAGATATTCGAGATCAGGCACAGACCCGGGCAGAGGCTCTATCTAAGGGTAAAAACATAGTGGAGCGGCGAGTCAAGAGTCAAGCGGCGCGTTTTTAAATCTTCCGTACATTCAAGTTGACGCGCACATAGTGGGGCGGCAAGCAGCGCTGCATGCATCGACATGAATCTTGACTCGCCGCTCGCAAAATCACCAACGATTTCTTTGAAGCGCTGCTCCAGTCGACTTGGGGCTTCCAGTGCAGGTGGTACTGTTTGTTTGTGAATTTTTCTTGATTTTAAGGTGAAAGTATTTAATTACACAAAATGAACGTGGAGTTGCTCATTCTGTTAATACGGAATTGTGAATCAACAGCTGAATGACCATCACAATCAGTACACATTGGACAAACTATTTAAGGAAGTAGGAGTAGAAAATAATTGTACAGATACTTTTTTTATACTGTATAATATTGTTAGCATTTAGGTAGGGCAAGAAACAAGTTTTCTATCAAGCAAACTTTAATTAATGTCAAAAAGAGAGCATCTTGCTGACTAGATTCATGACATGAAGCTCTCTTCGCAGCAGTTCCCGCCGCTCTACTATGTGCATGTGAAGCGACGCTAGCATCTTGAATAAAAAACGCGCCGCCTGACTCGCCGCTTGACTCTTGAATCGCCGGTCCACTATGTTTTTACGCTAAGAATCTGCATCTCAACTCCGCTGACTACAGGCATCGCTGGCTTTTGCAAAAGCTCCGTATTTATTTTGCGAGCATTTTGGAATCGAGCTTATTTTAAATAGGATGTTTTTACTGGCATTCTTATGCACATACAATTTTGCTGCATGGGTAATCCAGAAAGTTCAACTACTGTGTCATGTCCACGCCCATTAGATCGGAGGTCTATATTGTGCTGAAACATAATAGCCTTGATATAATAAAGTGGAGAACGCGCGTTGAAGAAGCTTAGAAGGCAATCATTGTGCATATAGCCGCATATATTGTGGTCTCCTATAAGCAACGGCAACAAGCATGCCTCGGAAATTGCGCCCTTGATGGCTTTGAGGTTGTTGAGGCAGGCCATTGAGACATTTGAGGTCAGGCACAGGCAGGGGAAGAGGCTCAGTTTCAGAACCGGGTAAATGCGAAAAATAAGTTACTTTTTACTGGCATTCGGTTGCCATTTATATTTGACTTCTGCCTTAACCTTACATAAATATGCGCTCACAAAAGCAATGAAAAGCCAAATATGGTAACACTTGCCCAAAACCAAAATCTTCATTGTCCTTCTTCACAGTACACTGTTGAAAAAAATTCCTTGAATTAACGGAAAAAACTACTGGCAGCAAGTTGCCGGGATTTTTCCGTTAATATCAGGATCTTCCGTTTCGGAATTTTTCCGTTATTTTCAGAAACTTCCATTTCGGAATTCTTCCGTTAATTTCACGGTCTTCCATTTTGGAATTTCTCTGTTAATTTCAGGATCTTAAATTTCGGAATTCTTCCGTTAATTTCAGGATCTTCCATTTTGGAATTTATCCGTTAATTTCAGGATTTACCGTTTTAGAAATTTTCTGTTAATTTCAGGAATTTTTATTTAGCTGTTTCTTTGTTAATTTCATGAATTTCTAATTTGTATTTCTCTCTAAATTCAGAAAACTTACATAGTATATTTTCTAGTTAATTCCAAGACATTTTTGCTTTTTTCTTGTCAATTTTGTTTCTATATACTATTTAACCATCAATCATTCTAAATACATCAATTTATATATATTGTTATAAATATTACCATAGGGAAATTTAACAGTAGAAACAGGGAAATTAAACATGCATCCTGTTTGTTATATAAAACGTAAGCAAATAATGTCTTCATACTTAAACCTTAAATCTATTCAAAACTAATACAATCTAATCCTTTGATATTTTTAAAACCATATTTGGTATATAATCTGAATAAAAAGGAAATTGTTCACATTTTTGAAATTAAAAAATTACCACTCTTCATATATTTAAAACAATTTTAATATGGCAGAAAAATGTTAATAATTTTTCCAATTTTGATAATTTTTCTGACATATTTTTTATAATGTATGTATTTGGTGTTGTTCTGTGGCTACACAAATGGTATTGTACTTTTCAGTAGCATATCCAGGGCAAAATCATGGGTAGGGGATAATGAGTCAGGTGTCTTAGGGTTTGAACACCCCTTAATAGAGAGACTCTTTAAGACAGTAAAATTTTTAGTCAAAAACAATAAATCATTAAGTGTCTGCATTTGTACTATACATACATAAATTTGTATAGTCTCTGATAGTAAAACAACAACATGTTTTAGTACATGGGGACGAGAATTATCCCTCCCTCCCTGGATACACCACTGATACAATTTAACAAGATATGAATAACAAAAGAATTACAGAATATAATCATGTTTTATTTTTCTTTCACAATTGAAAAAGACTGATATGGTTCTCAAATTAATTTAAAAATTTATGCAGGAACTACAGATTTAGTTTTCTTCTTTTTCCGAACTTTTGACCCTCTTTGGAGATTTATGATAAACAAGACCTAAAAAAATAATATATTAATATATATAAATCCAATTTTAAATGAATAGATCTAATGTATAGAAGCAACTGTTAATCAGGCGTAAAGCAGGCAAATTCTTCTTAAGTCCTTCTAAAATTAAACAATTTGCCAATTTTAGGCTTTTTTTTTCCGAGCAAGTTTTCCATAGTATGACCGCAATAATTTAATATCAGAGTTAAAAACGCTTTTTCTCATTTTGGGAAGAGGTGTAGGGGGCAGACCAAGCATGAATCTTACAGTACCTTCAATTAATTGATTTATCCATATATCTCAATACAGTTTTGAGAATACACTGAAAATATTTTTTTAATAGTAGAAACAAAACAGAAGTGTTCTTGAATAATGTATATCATTACTAAAAATACAATTTTATAATAGTATTTAGTATAAAATAATAACTTTAATGCAATTTAATAGTATTTTAGTAATAAAATACAATTTTATAATTAGTATTCTAGTAAAAGCTAATAACTATTGCTTTTGAATATCACCGACATGAAGTTATAGACGGTGAGCCGAAAATGAGATATCACTTAGCAGCTATATCGAAATAAACACTAAAATAGCGTTTTGCGGACACTTGCAATTCCTAAATTTTGAATGTGTTGGAAAGTTTGCATTTAATCGGAAATTGTGTGTGCAGACTTTTCAAAACAAAGAGCATTGGCAATATTGTATGTAACTTCTGAATCGAATCAAAATATGTGATTTGCATACATCCGTAATCACTAATTGATTCATTAAAATCAACAAAAGTTTATTATTTTATAAAGAAAAGGTTTGTGTTATGTATACTTGCATAGTTTTTAAAATAAACCATGCTTATAGCGATAGCGTAACCGTGCTTTTCAATCGAGGTTAGGTTTTGAATTATCGTGTTAATCGTGCTATCGTGTTCGTATCGTATTCGTATCGTGTATCGTGGTATCGTGTTATCGTGCACTAAAGCTACACGAGGGCTATAGCTTTTCAATCGAATTTAAATGTAATAATTTCAAGTCATTTCATTATTTTTTTTAATAATGTGCACTTGTTTGTTTGTGAACTTTGTTTATTTCATATATTTGACAGCTTTTTTAAACATTTAAATCAAATTGACTTGGTTGCGCGTGTTGGTAAACAAACGGAATTATTAATTTCTGGAGTCACCTCACGGTCAATTATAGGACTATAGATATTACAGAAACAAATAAGAAAGAGACAATAACTGGATTCTATAGATAGAAAAGGAAGATAGAAAATATAAACATTAAAAAAATCTTATTTTATTAAACGAAATGAACATACCTGTATATTTATCTTTCTTGCTTGCTTCAGATGTGGTCAAAACAAAACAACAAACAAAAAACAAGGTGGCTGAGTCGGTCGGCGGATGTGTCGAGGCTAAAAGCTGTTGGGTGCGAGGTTATATGGAGAATTTACGTTCATACGGGTCTTAAGTGATTTTCTGCAATCAGAAATACGGTGTTTTTCCGTTTTCACTTGTCAAGCGTTTAAGGAAAACGGAAACAAGCTGTGTATTTCAGACAAACCGTCTGTTTGTGAAAGAAACGCAATCTTTCCGTAAATTCCCGAAAATAATCACAGAAATATGTACGTAAAATTCAGGGTTTTTTTAACAGTGTATACTCCAGACTACGAAATTACAAACGAAAACTTAGCGACCGCCAAGCGATGCAATAGTGGCCGGTTTTTCGCCAAATCGTAGTTTTTTTTTTTTTTTTCAAAGGCATGGGCCTGGATCTCTTCGGTCCGGACATTTACCCCGATGCCGATGCTGTGCTATGAAGTTGGAATGGGGTGAAAAGATTTCATTGCTTGCTTTTACACAAGACCTTGGTTTTAACATAGATACGAAAAAATTAAATGTGATTAGTAATATTAAAACTCATTTTAACAAATTTAATTGTTGGTTTTAATAGCATAGATTTTTAACTTTTATTGCATTCGAATTGTAAATGCTTTGCGATTTTCGAGCTCATGTTTTGTATTTGTTATACTAATTAAAGTTTGCTTTATGCTTACGCAAGCGATATTGATTGTCCATGCCAAGTGTCTGTTCGACCTTCAGTTAACTAAAGAAGTGACAGGCGGACTATATCTTACTAATTGTGTTTTGTAGGCCCTTGCGTAGCTGGAGTAGTGGGTCTGAAGATGCCCAGGTACTGCTTGTTCGGGGACACCGTCAACACTGCCTCAAGGATGGAGTCCACAGGCGAGGGTAAGATGGGATTTAGTGTTTTGTAGTGTATTTAAGTGTTCGGTCTACTACTCAGAATACAATAGACCCAACACTTAAGTACAATATAAAACACTAACAAAATGCCCTCACAAAAAGAAAAAAAACAAGTTTTGTATGATATAATTACAGTGGAATGCCCATAGAAAGAGAGATGGCCAGCAGCTGCTTATTCCTACCATTAAGCTAATTAATAACAAAATCAGTTGTATAAAAGCCAAAAAAACTCATCTCCACCGTGGGGATCCTTTTGGTGGACTATAGGTTGCAGAGGCTGCTGCATTGATAGGGACAAGCACGCAACCTTCAACAATAGATGAGAATCACAATATGGCATTGATAACCAACTGGTGTTATCATGTATCGAATTCTAACCTCGATAAAATTTTGAGGAGGAGGGACTATACAACTAAGCCCACAGAAAGACCTCTTGTAGATGGCTCTGTTCATTCCTACCAGTAAGCTGCTGAACCCTTTCCGACTGAGCTATAATTACGATCGTGCGGGTATAAAAGAGAATTTTCAAGCTTTTCAAATACATCGATACCGAATCAGTTGACTTGAAACAGTCGTTATTTGTATAAAAAAGGGCTGTTTTTAAGGAATTGCTGTCTCATTAATGCTATTAAAGGCAACTTTTTCGATAAAACTTTAAACGTTTAGTCTCATAAACTTAGATCAGCGCCATCTGAAGGGGTCTTAAGGGGCTAACAACGAAAAACTGTAGTATAAAAGCCAAAGTAACTCCTCCCCACCGTAATGTTACTTTGTGTGGATTTTGGGTTGTCAAGTCCTCTACATTTCTATTTTACTCCTGACATCTGTTTTACTAATCCTCTTGATGCAGGCAATCCATGTTCAAGAAGATATCTGAATCTGCCAATTTCAGGGGCAAAAAAAGAATTTCAGTAATATAGAGTTCTCCCCTGTATCATCCTTTTCAATGTAATCGGCTAAAATAAAACCTATTAACCAACCTATATTTCCTGTTACATTTTATAACTAACGGTGAATTAGTATTCGTTAAATATCAAACTACTGTTGAACTAAATTTTAACCAAACAAAAAAATGATGAACCTACACGTAATGAAATCTTCAAATGTAATCTTCATGTACTCCTAATGTCACGATATCTAAATATATATTTTTTTAAATATATTTAAAATAAAAAAAGGGCTAAATTTTGAGAGCCTTTGAAAATTGGTAGAGTTAAGCTCTGGCTTATTGGCCAATTCGGTTGTCGGCCCTTGTTAAAACCAGCTCTTCATTAAACTCATTTAAAATCATATTAGCAAATCTCAGGCCCAAATTTCTGTAGATTGGTGAAACTAGCTAAAATCTAAAAAAAACTAAGGTTTCACTGTGTACAGTTGCTACTTTTCTTGCTTAAAACATACATGTTTTATTTAAGTACTTATAAATAAATTTTTATTGATCTGTTTTTTTAGCAATGAAAATTCATGTCAGTGAAGCCTGCAAGAAACTGCTAGACAAACTAGGTGGATACGTTTTAAAAGAAAGAGGTGTGATACAAATTAAGGTAAACGAGTGTTTTGGTCCCTGATGTCATATCTTTTGCATGTGTTTAAAAAAAATCTGTCGCATATCAACGCTTATACGCGTACATTTAAAGCATTTGTTAAAGCTTCTTGTTGAAATTTATACAAATTTAAAATGAGAAAAAAAATAACGTCATCAGACAAACAGTCGCCAATGTCCGCCAAGCACACCAGAATACGAGAAGAATCCTACACAATGAAGTTTTTCCCCTGTACTCTTCATATGTCTTAACAAAACTATAAAATATTTCAGGGCAAAGGCGAAATGAGGACATTCTGGCTGACAGGGAAAGACCCGAGATGTCGCCAAAACCGATCCCCGATTCCATACAAAGACTGCTCGGACCTCGCTTTTGCCACCAAATTCCCGCCACTCTCCATCGGCGACATCACCGCGGGATTCGAACATTCGAATGCTGCAAACGAGAGCTGCCTCAGTCTGTTCCACGAGTGCAAAAAGAACGCCAAGAACGAAGTCATGAGGGCCGATGGATACCGGTCGGCTCCGATCATCACATTTGGGGACAACATCCCATTTGGGTACAAGACGACCAATTACATCATGTGATATTTTTCAGTAGAAGGGTTGTTTTGTATGTTATTTTGATTGAAAATGTCGATTTGCTGAATGGATTGAAGACAAGTCTTGTCAACGCCAATAGCACAGAGGGTATTGAATTTTCCAGCCACACAGCTGAATTAATTCTTTTGCTGATATTCATTTAAAAATTGTTTGGAAACTGTTCATCTGGAAATTTTAGGTTGTCTTCAAAGCTGGTTTGGGAAAAATCGTAGTAGCTGGCCCAGCGAGTCTTTTTTTTTCTTATTTTGGCGAGTTTTTTAAAAACGATAATTAACTTTTCCTGGCTAACATGTACATTAATTAAAAGAAGAGGGTGTTAAACTTACGATACACGTTTTCAGAAGCTGATCGAAACCAGTTTTTGGATTACCGAAAAAATTCGAAAAAGGATTTAGTTGAGATGGAGATACTGCAGGAAAAAAAAGGCTATGCCCACACTACGACAATAAAAATGACAAGAAATTGCGCGCGCATGGAAATGCATATACAATTTGGTCTGGCATGCGCGCGCACCTAACTCGAATGGTACAAATTGTATATACATTTCCATGCGCGCGCAATTTCTTGTCATTTTTATTGTCGTAGTGTGGACATAGCAAAAGAAAAACTAGATTTGCCAAGTGAAGCCATCGATCGCTCATTCGTAAGCCCAAACAAACGCTCTAGAGACGATTTATTTGGCTCTATTCTTCATAGGAGTTTGTATAGGCTTACTACAACGACTTGGCGAATTCTGACTTTCAACACTCCTTGCCAACCTAAGTTGGGTAAATCGAAATATGCTATGGAGAAGATCCTTCCGCGCATGTAAAGAGTTCCATACATTATTTGTGAATCCTTCCAGAAAACATGTTTAAAACATTAATTTCGTTTAAGGTCTAACCTAACAGATTTGAATATTATTTGAGAAAATTTGGCAATTTTATCGGAATAAAAAGTGTATTTTGGTTCAATTGTATTAAGATCATTTTGTATGTAAATATTACTTTACAATAGTTTCCAACTATTGGACCGATCGCGCTTTTCCTTCTGCCTTTTTATTCTTTGTTTTTACCCAAGTTAGGTTGGCACGGAGAGTAATACAAACTAATTTCAAATCATTTCTTATCTGTGAGGAGAATTACTAACTTCTTGGGTAAATTCAGATCTCGACAGTGCCTACAGCAGTGCAAACAGTCATTTAATCAGAACTTTGAACGAATAAAATGATGCGCTTCAGCATGAACTAACATTGAGTGAGAGGTATGTCTGGGCTTACAATGGCGACTTTCTGACGGCTTCGCTTTGCTTCACGCTAAACATCTCCATTTTCTTAAGGGGGAATGGGAGCGCTGGATTGCGGGTCTCCAAACCAAAGTGCCCCAATGTTAATGCAATGGAGAAAAAAAATATTTTCTCTTCCACATTTTACCGGCTGTATTAAATATTTTTGCAAGCTGTTTCTTTTTTCAATAATAAATGTAGGTAACTTACAGGTCTCTGAAATCCCAAATTTTGAAATTGCTTCTAATACATTTTGTAAAATTATTATTCAAAATTTAAGAAAAAATTAACTTATTTCAAAAAGTGGGATTGTCGGGACCTTTAAAGTCAGCTACATTTATCACAAAAAAAAATTCATTTGTAAATATTCAATACAGCCGGATAAACTTGGCGGTGAAAATATTTTTTTCTCCATTGTATTAACACTTATGTACTTTGCTTTGGAGACCCGCGATCCAGCGCACCTATTTCCCCTTAATTCTATGAAGCAAATATAGGTTACTCGGAACTGGATCCAAACATATTTTCTCTAGTCCAGTCCTCCTGGCAAAATTGCAGCTAATCACCAACTCGCTCTACGAAGACCTTTATGAGGACCACTGTCTGCTGATCGCTGAAGCACTCTATGAGACCTTTGGTCCCATATAATCTTTGTTTAAACTAAAGAATCACCATATTTGGCGTAAAATATCCGGCCACGATTCTTTAGTTTAACTTAATCTTTATCCATGGACACAACATCATCAAAGATAGGTTTCGGAAAACATGAGTTTCACGATGTCGCCAAGCTCTAAAAGTCGCCGGGCCTGCGACTACAGTAAAACCAACATTAAGTTTGCAATATACAAATGTTCTACGAGAAAAAGGGTAAATAGTTCTCATTTTCGAGTGCAAGAATCGAATAAATAAAAGTGTTTCACATTCAAAAAACACTTTAATTTGTTATTTCAAGACATAAATTTATTATTTTTATTAGTCTGGCTTCAGTTAGAGTGTAATTTTAATTATTTTTTCCTTCGATTTTGACGTAACAGGGCGCACGAATATCAGGGTCAAAGGAGCAGCCAATCAGAGTAGGCGAAATTTCGGCGCCAGCTGCGTTGTTTACCCAGTTTCCTCCGCGCAGTACATTTCTCTGCTGCAAAGGTCGGTTTTAGTTTAGGACTAAACTGCTGAGCTGGTTTGCTCAGGAATGCAAACCAAAGTTGAACGAGGTTTTTTTTCTAGTCAAACAGCAATTTAAAGGCAAAAGCTTCTAATTTTGTTTATTGCATTCTTTAAAACTACTAAATTAGATGTCAAGTCCATTTGTTGAGATTTTACGTTAAGTTGAAAATATAGACTATTATCGGCTGGTTTATTTTACTGTGAGATACCAGAAATTCCATGGTTTAAGCCTGTGTGTAAGATAATACTGTGTAAATTAGACTGTTGAAAATTGTTTTATTGGAAATGAGGTTTTAAATTTTGAAAAAACTTTTTTAAAAATTGCTAGTTATTCTAAAAAAAATTTAATATTGTTATTTCCACTGTTGATCTCATGACAAGGCAAAGGCCTATTTTTTTTCTGGAACACATATGAAGTTTAAAAAAATTATTAAACGTTATCATCATTGGAGCATAGTAATATTTTTTGTTAATCCTAAGAATACTTTTCGCTATAATTTGTATATTTTGTTATGACCAAGTAACTTTATACATCTGCAGTATGCGCAAAATCCGGTAGTTCTGATTTTTTGCACACTTGTTTATGATGTTGGCCTAATGAATAATAAAAATTTTCGATCTCGAGCGCCGAACGGAACTTTTTCAAAAATCAAATAAACCACGAAAAAACCGGTGTTTTTTCAAATATTGGCTATTAAAAACCTAAAGGAATAGTTTTTGAGAGATATTTCAAATTAATTTTTAAAGTACAATAAATTAGCTACAATATGATACTAGAACTGTCTCTTTAGACCCAGTAGTTACCGATATTTATCCTTTCAAAGTTTGTCTTTTTTTTCCGAACTTCGCTCATTCGAACTAATGCATTTTGAATCGGATTATATACTATCAAAGCCCTGTACTTTTATGCTGGGATGTTAAAAAAAAAAACGAGGCACACAACAATGAGTACAACAATAGTTAACAACAATGAGTTCAACTATAGTTAACAACAATGAGTACAACAATAGTTAACAACAATGAGTACAACAATGGTTAATAAATAAGTTAATTTGTAAAGAGATTAAGTAATTTCAAACTAAAAAAATTAAATTAATTTAGCCTTAAGGTCCCGGTTGAGGTCCATCCATATATGGATCGACGTATTGAATAGCAATCCCCATCAAAAGGGATGGTGAGAGGGCTAAATTAGTTTAATTCTTTGTATTTTAAGTTACTGAAATAAACTTATTAACTATTGTTGTATTCATTGTTGAGTGTCTCATTTTCTTTTTTGAACATCCCAGCATATAAGGACAGGGCTTCAATTATCAGACGGAACGGTCGTTCCGCCCGCCAATCTCAAAATGACGCCAAGGGCAAACGGCAGTTATGTATATATACAGGAAATATTTCGCTATGTTAACAGCGAAATCGATTTTATTTTTTACCAGCAAAACTAAAGTTCCTAGAACAACTTAAAAAATACAGTAGACAGGTTTCGTGGATTACTTTAAATAAAAAAAATTTTTGGTTATTCTAGAATAAAAAAACAGCGGAGAAAAAAATTATGGAAATTTTCGAAAATGAAATCTTTCGAGCAGTTTTAGTCAAATTTTGACCTAATTTTTGCTGAAACCTACAGCTATTACTAGACCATGAATCTGGAAGCGGTTTTTACTAAACGATTAAGAATGCCCCAATTCACATTCTGCGCAAGTTTGAAGTTTCAAAAATACTTCTTTCTATTTTTAATTAATTAAAATCTATATTACCATTGGCGGTATGGTTGCACGATAAACAAGCCGTCCTAGCGGCCATGTATCTCCTAAAACGCGCAAAGGTTTGCTATATTTTCGACGAAGAGCAGTTTGTAGCGCCGTTAACTATTGGAGGGATTATAACAGCTTGTAAAATATGATTAACCAAATATCTAAATAAACAGATTGAAAAAAATGTCTAATTAATAAACGAAATGCATCATTTAAACTTTTTGGCATTTTTATTAGAAAACTTATGATTAACGCGAGTTAATGAATGGATGGACTAATTGATTTATGAATGTAAACAATCATATTCGCCTATTTGGTTGCCATATTCAGTTGCCAATACCATTCAAGAAATTAATCTTTTTTTTAATATAAAGGTTTCAGGTTTTATAAAGGTTAAAAAATTAGTTTTTTTTAAAAGAATTGTACTTGGTTATTGTTTTTCGTTGAATAAGCTTTATATTTTTTTTGTTTTAATAAAAGAAAATTGAAATAAATATGCCTTCAAAAGTGTATGAAACAAGGCATAACAGACGGTTGCGGTAAACAAAAAATAAAAACTGCGATGTAAGCTCGAAATGCGTTGAAAACATTGATCGGGAAAAAAACGTCATCTAAGCGGCTCAGTGACTGAGAAGTTAAACGCGTCCGCCTCTTGATCGCGGGTTCGAGCCCCGGCTGAGTCGTCGGATTTTCTGGATGGGAAAATTCTGGGCGCGCATGTCAAATGCTTATGTGGCATGTAAAAGATCCCTGAAGGGCCAAGGTTAGCCTGGGTTCTCTCGGAAAAACTAAATCTCGGCATCCACAGAGAGTACAGATTCATTGTAATCTGGGCGTCATTGGTAGCGAGAGTCGCCTAGATGGTGCCACAAAAAATGGCTTTCAGTTCTGGGGAATATGCCGAGTCTGCAAAGGCTTGTACGCCAGCGTTTCAGCACCATTAGAGAAAAAAAAAGTCATCTAGAAATTTATTTCTAGATGTCGATGACGTTTTAATTTAATTTCATCGATGTGCAGTTCACTTTCACCATTTACAATATTGATGCTGAACCATTTTAGCTTCCTTTCGGCATTGTTCCCGGTGGTTATACAACTTTCCATAGACATTCCTCCCTACCTTCAAAAGAATCTCATAAAATAAATTAAAAAAAACTACTGATATCCACCAAAAAAACTTCGTAAAAGTAAACAAACGCCGATCTCAAAAAAAAAAACCATTTATTTTATAAAAAAAGTCATTATGAGAATTGTGGCTAAAAAAGCCGTGATATAAAATGAATGCCAATCTCTTGTGTAAAACTTCCTGGTCATAATAAATAGTATAATTTAAGTTTTGCTGCTATAAAAAAATTGCACTGTTTGAGGTTGGTGCCCATCTTAATCCCCCTAAAAATTGAATGGCGCAAGTGAACTTGAATTACTAAATCAGAATAACGAAGGATACTTTAAAAAAAAAACTTTAGCAAATGTATGATCTCAATACATTTATATAGAGATATAGAGGGTGGTTAAGATGGGCACCAACCTCAAATTATAGTACCAACCTTTTACCAACCTCGTATTATAGTATCCACCTTTTTTTGGTGGATACTATAATACGAGGAATTGGTGCCAAGTCGAAAATCGCCCCAGAATTAATAAACTCCGGTAAACTTGGGGGTCTGGGGTTTTTGGCCACGACGAATCGATTGGCACAAGTTTTGAAGCGCTACGGTCAAGCAGTTCGGAGTTACAGATAGGATATTTTCAAACTTCATTAGTTCGCCATAATGGCTACTTTCTTGATGCCATCTGCTAAAGCTATAAGCATCTGCTTAAGCTATAAATGTTTAGTTAAGATTTTAATTTTTCAAATTTAAATAAATTCAACCTTGCTTTAAACTTTATTGAGTTTTACAGAAATGGTAACATGAATATTTTTTCAGTTCCAATCAGCAGACGATTTTAGTTCTATTCTGTTCATTGGCGATTTTTGGAGATCTTGAAAATTTAACGTATGGTTGCTATACCTATCGAGCTGAATGAAGTATGAAATGGAATGTTTACCACATTTCGAGATTTTCGTTGCTTTTCAACGAAACGCCAATTATCAATTACATTTCATTTCCTATGACTTTTAAAACTTTACCTTTGTATAGAATAGTTCCCTTTCCAAACTCTAACTTTGTTTACAATGGTGCACTTTAACTAATGTGACCAGACGTCCCGCTTTTGGCGGGACAGTCCCGCTTTTTGTGTTACTGTCCCGCGGACCGAATGTCCCGCCAAAACGTCCCGCTTTTTTTGTAAAAGTCCCGCAATGTCCCGAAAAACGAGGAAATTGTAAATAAAATAGACTTTTTTTTATGAATAATCGTTGTAAAACGCTATGACTTCTTTAGAAATTATTAAATGAAGTTAAAGTATCAACAAATTGGTGGAGTATGGTTTCTGTTTGCCTGGAACCACTGCTGCTGTTGAACGCGCCATCCTTATCTTTCTTATACCAAGTGTGTAATTGTGTGAAGGGACTATTATGTGCTTAAAAAATACTTAAAAAATTCACCGGGGGCGGGAGGGGGTGATGGAGTGTCTCACTTTTTGATTTTGAAAATCTGGTCACATTAACTTTAACCGGTTATCTTTTCACCAATGGTTTCACAAATTTTCTTTAATATGTATTGTTTTGATAAATCGCAATTGAAAATTTAAATCTTCGAGTTAAATTCGATACCTGTTTTCTCCGAGCAGAGCTCGGTCACCCGCTGGTTGTATATAATCCGATTCAAAATGCATTAGTTCGAATGAGCGAAGTTCGAAAAAAATGACAAACTTTGAAAGGATAAATATCGGTAACTACTGGGTCAATAGAGACAGTTCCAATATCATATTGTAGTAAATTTATTGTACTTTAAAAAATAATTTTTAAGATTTCTCAAAAAGGGTAATAATTGCCAATATTTGAAAACACATCGATTATTACGCGGTTTATTCGATTTTTGACAAAGTTTCGTTCGGCGCTCGAGGTCGGAAACTCTGATTATTCACAAGGGCAACATCATAAACAAGTGTGCAAAAAAATCAGAACTACCGGATTTTGCGCATACTACCCCATACGGTACATAAAGTTACTGGACTATTACGTCCGTTAAAAAATATTCCAGTTTTTTGTTTAAAAAATTTCCATTTCTTTGTACTTATGATTTTTTACAAAAACACACTGCCATAAAAAGACAGGACACAGATGAAATGTATTTTTTAATTAAAGAAAGCACTATTTCGCAGAATTAAAAAAAACATTTCTGCTATAATGAACAATAAAAAGCAATGGAAATAAATCCACTGATTTTTATTAAAATGAGTGGCTGATCCTGTGACAGTTTAAACTATGAATATATATGTTCAGACCTATAAACCCTTCAAATAAATGTCAGGTTTTCCAAAAACAGATAAAT
The DNA here is from genome assembly GCA_023701765.1 of Hylyphantes graminicola. Classification (NCBI taxonomy): domain Eukaryota; kingdom Metazoa; phylum Arthropoda; class Arachnida; order Araneae; family Linyphiidae; genus Hylyphantes; species Hylyphantes graminicola. Next base: position 70,255,581 of record CM043117.1, on the reverse strand, counting down.
TATGTACCAAAATTATACGATTTTTTTAAGTAGACAATGTAGAAATTATTTATTATCATCTGCTATAGAAATTAAGTTTATTAAATTAAAGAAAAAATTTAAAACACAAAAATAATTTGAGAAAACCATTTTGGCCAATTCATTTATCTCTCAGAAGGTAAAATAAAATATTAAAAACTTCTCCTATTGAAAAAGAAGTCAATCACAGATGCATTATTTTCAGAAATATATCGCTACTAATATGAAGAGCTTAGTGGCAGAACGTGCTAGGTGACAATAAGATGAAAACGAAAAAATGGGCTTAAAAGTTTTGAGTTTGCACTAGGATCTATTAAAAACAGAACTTAAACCGTTAAAAATATGCCCAACTTGAATTTTATGAAAATTTTAAATTTAAGGTCTAAAGGAGTTATTTATGTGTAAATTTGTAACGTCTCTGGGAAAAGCTTATGGCCTAGCACGGTTTATTACTTTAACACCATGCTCCCAGGCGGAGTAAATATGGCAGAAAAGGTCACACACACAATTAAAACAGAAAAGCAATTTAAATAAATTACGATATTTAATGAATACTTTAGGGAAAGAGGTACAGGGGGATGTTTAAAGCAAACAAAATAAACTAAGTAAGGATATTGCAGCTGACATCGGCGAGTAGACGAGCCAGGTCATGCACTAGATCTTAAGTTGTCAAAGAATGGCTGGCCGACGTTCTCGCATTCCCCAACTCGTCAAGAATTTCAGGAACTTTCACATTTCGAAAATATAAACGCTAAAGACTCAGCTGCTATCTAAAAAGACAAAAGACACTATTAAAAACACCGCTAAAAACAAATCATACTATTAAGACCAGCGGAGACGCCCCGCCACGAAGAATGTCAATATTTATACTGTTTTGATAATAATATTCATAAATGCTGTTAGAATCTTATGGCATGAAATTATGTGCATGGTTGAAATGCTAAATTACACAAGAACTGTATTACTTCGTAGAACAACTAGGCAGGTCCGTCACATCCCCCTTCCTCTCTAAAAAATTCAAAATACCAAAAGTTTTGAATTGAAAATTGTATAGATGAGGCATCTCCAGGGTTCTAGTGGATCGAAACCTTTGAATAAGCAGGAGATAGGATCCCGTCAGCTGCGCCCCAGGAAAGGACCAAAATTGGATTACAGGAAATTGGCTGGTTTTAGGAGTCGTGGAAAGGTCAAACCATAGTTTGGGTGGGTTGTGTAACGACATACAAGATCCCCAATACTCCAGGAACACTCGAACACAAAAAAATAATCCCATAGAAGCGAAGGTAGCTTTATTTAGATGATTCGAAATTCGTTTTATTAACACATTATTTATTTATTAAAAACACTTTAGAAATGTTAGTAAAATAATCGGAGTTCGTTCATTCTCGATAACCTCTCGTCCATTTAGGACCACACCTAAAATTATGTCTTTTCCGTTCAGTGTCTAAAAAAGTTCTCTTCTTACTCCCTGCTACGGGGCTGCTTCCAAGTTGGCCGGTAGAGGGCCAAGGACCAAGACGTTGACGCTACAGGCTCCTCCTCCCCTGGGGAAACTTTCGAAGAATGAGAAAGTTTATGATTAGTGTTCATACAAGAGTTATACAACTGTTCCAGGAACCTAGGCAAGTGCCAAGCAAAAATTATCAATTCCCAGTGTCGAGAGAAACCAAATGTTTAAATAAATATATGAAAAGAAATAAATGCAAGTATGAAAAGAAAGAAATAAATTGGGAACATACACACATTTTTTTTTTAGTGAGTGTGAATCCGACTCAAACCATCTGCATTTTGATGCAGCTTTCCTTTTCGATGAATAACTTTAAAATTAAAAGGTTGTAATATTAGTGACCATCGCATCAAATGTGCGTTAGAACTGGCATGAGTATTCAGCCACACCAAAGGATTATGATCAGTCACAATTTGAAAGAAATTTCCATCGAGATAACACTTAAGTTTCGAAACTGCAAAGATGATGGCGGCACACTCTTTCTCACTAACACTGTATCGTTTTTCAACACTGGTAAACTTCTTGCTTAGGTATATAATAGGATATTCTTCAGTTTCATTGTCTGCCAACTGGGACAAAACTACCCCCATTCCTCGATCTGACGCATCAGTTTCAACTATGAACGGCTTTTGATAGTCTGGTGAGTACAGCACAGGATAGCTGCAAAGACAGTTCTTTAGCTTGTCAAATGCTTCCTCACATTCTTTAGTCCATGTAATGGAACCTTTTCTAGCTTTCCCTTTTAAAGAATCAGTTAAAGGGGCAGCAATCGATGAAAACATTGGAATGTATCGGCTGTAGTAACCGGCCAACCCTAAAAAGGCACGAACTTCAGTTTTACTTTTAGGTGGGCTAAAGTTCTTGATCGCCTCAATTTTCAGTTCAGCTGGCTTCCTAAGACCTTGTCCAACAACATGTCCAAGATACTGCACTCGCGCTTGGGCAAATTTACACTTTGACGGCTTGATGGTTAGTCCAGCCTTTTCGATTCTTTTCAGAACTATATCGACTTGTTTTAAATGTTCAGCGAAACTGTTCGAAAAAATCGCTATGTCATCGAGATACGGAACTGCGTACTCTTCACATCCCTCTAGAAGTTGATATACCATCTTGCTAAATTCGTAAGGAGCATTCTTTAGACCAAATGGCATCCTTAAGGGTTTATAAGTGCCAAAGTTAGTCACAAATGCTGCCAGTCTTTGGGCTCGCTCAGTAAGGGGAATTTGCCAATAGCCTTTAGACAAATCCAGAACTGTTATGTACTGAGCAGAAGACACGATTTCAATTCTTTCTTCTATATTTGGAAGGGGAAAGAACTTTGTTTTAGTGATCTTGTTCAAGTTCCTGTAATCAATGCAAGGTCTCGGATCCTTACCAGGAGCTTCTACCAGAATCATTGGCGAAGTACAATCTGAAAAACCAATTTCTATGATTTTCAAATCCAGCATCTTCTGTATTTCGGTTTTCAGAATTGTATTTTGTCTTGGCGATGTTCGATAGGGCTTCGAAAGAATGGACTGTTCTTCGTTAAGTTCGATGTCGTGCATGACGAGTTCGGTTTTTCCTGGGATGTTTGAAAAACACTTCATATATTTCCAAACTAGGTTCTTCATTTGAGCGATTTGGTCCTCATTCATATTTGAACTTTCGCCGTTATCTTGAAACATCTCTTCAAGGTCCAATATATTCGGGTTAGAGTCCACACAAGGTATTTCCATTTGTTCCTCGTCATTTTCTCCATCAAGATCACTTATCAAATAATTCACTTCTTCTGGTCGTTTATAGTATGGCTTCAGCATATTCACATGGTACACCTTTGAAGTTGCTTTCTCACCTGGCAACTGCACAACGTAATTGGTTTCAGAGAGTTTTCTTAGAATTGTTCCAGGACCTGTCCAATGTGGGCTTAACTTGTTGCTCTTAAATGTAGCAAAAATCAGCACTAGGTCTCCTATTCGAAATTCTCTTTTTACTGCTCTCTTGTCGTACCAAGTTTTATTCTTTTGCTGACATTCTTCCATCTTTGAGATTGCTAGTTCTTGACAGCGCTTCATTCGGTTAATCAAGGAGAAGACGTATTCAGTTACGGGCTCACCTTCTGTTTCTTCCACGTCCAACCATTTTTCATACAACAGAGTAAGAGGTGTTCGAAGATTCTTGCCATGCACCAGTTCAGCAGGAGTAAATCCAGTGCTTTCATGGGTAACAGTTCTTAGGGCAAACAGAGCTGGATATATAGCTTGCTCCCAATCACTCCCAGACTCCAAGCACAACACCTTTAAGACTCTTTTAACTGTCCGATGAAATCTTTCGATTGGATTACTTTGTGGATGATAGACAGAGCTGTGAACTACCTTTATCCCGAACTTCTCAAGAAAAGTAATACTGAGTGCGCTGGTAAAAGAGCTTCCTTGATCTAACTGCAAAACCTTTGGAAATCCCATTCTACTAAAGATTTGCATTAAAGCATCAACAACAGTCACAGATGTTATATCTTCTACTGGGACGGCATCTGGATATTTAGATGATAGGCACATCGCAGTCAACAGGTATCTTTTTCCACTTGGAGTGACTGGCAAAGGTCCACAAGCATCGACATTTATCTTGGAAAAGACTTCTTGAATCACCGGAACTATCTTCATTGGAGCCTTCTTTTTGTCCAGAGGTTTTCCAACGCGTTGACATCTGTCGCAGCTTCGAACGTAGTCTTCGATTTCTTTATAACACTGGGGCCAAAAGAAGTGTCTGGAAAAGATGTCTTTCGTCTTTGTCACTCCCAAATGTCCCGATGTTCCCTCATGACAAAAGGCTTTCAAGTCATTTCGATACTTTTTAGGCACAACCAGTAACAGTCTCTCCACTCCTGTCTTGTCCATCTTTCTCTTCACGAGTATTCCATTTTCTAGTTTTTCTAATCCACCAGCAGATTCACTTGGATTTTCTTGCACTTTTTCCAAAAGTGATTTTAGCTCGGGGCATTCTTTTTGTTGATCTGAGAAAGTTTTAGAATCCACTTTCAACAACGCCAAGCCCTCATAGTTATCTTCTTTAGGTGGGAATGAAAACAGATCATCTTCTTCAATTGTTATTTCATCATTCTCATTTTCCTCTTCCTCCACAACTTCTTCAACTAGGTCTTCGACAGCTTGCTCTTGTTCTGCTTTGCGTCTTCGAGCTCTTGTTTCTATAGCATTGATCTGGTGAGGAACATCTTCATTTTTCATTGTATCTAATAAGGCTGCTGTTTGATTACCCAGCAAGTATCTTCCTTTGTCTAGTTGACATGGCACGACAGCTGCCTTTGTGATTACATGTCCGAATTTTCCTTTCAACTCCACTTCTGCCAACGGCAAGCATACTGGGAATTCGTCCAACGGTTGTTGTACCCAAATGTTCTCTCCAGTTAACATTTTAGGAGTGATTCTGTTGCGGCACACAACGTCGATGCTGGTTCCAGTATCTCGCAAAATAGGCATAGTGAAACCATTTACTTCAGCCATGAACGTATAGGGGGACATAACGTCTTCGTCTCCTTTCTTTATAAGACGGTTGATGTCTGAAGTTCCACCAGTCTTCTTCACCAAGGGACAGTCAGGTCTTAGATGTTCAGTAGAATTACAACGAAAACATCTTGGTTTTCTGCGTTTTTCGAAGCCTTCATTAGTTTTACTTCTTTCATTTTCATTCTTCTCAACCCGTGGTTCGTTTAACGGGGCCTTTGTTTCGGATTGATTTTTTCCTTTCCATGGTTTGAACGTTTTTTCTTTTGTTGGAAATGTCTTTTTCATGATCATCCTTATGTTTTCATACTCATCCAGTTTTTCTGCGACCCTCTCTGGATTTTTCATCTGGGTCCACTCATCGATAAAATGATTTTTAATGTCCAAACTGGTTTTCCTTTTTATTTGTTCAGATAAAATCAAATTACACAAATCTTCAAAGGTCCTCACTTCCAACCCTCCTATCCATTCGTAGAAATAGTTTTTCAGCTCAAACAAAAAGTCTTTCCAAGTTCCCTCTGGTCCTTTATGGTGATTATAAAAAAGTTGACGGAACTTTTCTGGGCTGAGTTTGTATCGGTTCAGAAGTACCTTCTTAATAGCCTCGTAATCTTCGTATGTTTCTTCCGATTCCCGAGCGATGAGCTGCGCCATTTCAATTGGCAAGAGTCCCGTTAGGTGAGACACCCATTGCTCTTCTGGAAGTCCGATCCTCTTGGCTGTTCTTTCGAAAAGGACTAAGTATAAACTGATATCAGATTTGGAGTCATATTTTGTCATCAAATGGTGTATGTCTTCTCTATGTCTTGGAGCCACACTTGTTCCATTTTTCTCCAATCTTAATTTTTCGAGAAGAAACTTATTTTCTGACTCTTGCTTTTCTAGAAACAAACGATGCTCTTCTAGTTGCTTCCTTTCTTCAACAGCAGTTTGAAGAAATGATTCTACGAATTCTTGTTCGTAATGTGTACTAGCTTTAATGGCTTCTTTCAAAGTTAAAACTGTCGAATTCGCATCTATGTCAATGTTCATTTCCGTAGCGAGGTTTAATAAGTCCCCTTTTCGACACTTTCCCCAAATAGCCATTTTTATAAAAAAATATCTAACTACTTTTACCGACAAGATATTAAAAAGTTTCTTTAAATGTCTGAGACGAATCCACACTCGTAATAGACTTCATATACAATAAACTTTTTTTTTTCATATCTTAATTTCACAACTAAAGGTATTATTTTTATAACCATAAACCTTTATAAATTATACAATATCTTTTTTTTTTTAAAGATAAATAGCAAGGTTTAATTTCATTTTCTACAAGCAATAAGAACGTATTATGTTAACGTATTAACGTTAAGAACGTAAGAAATACATTCGAAAAGAAATGTCTCAATGCATAAACACAATAATTAAGGCAAAAAGAAATAAATTGCAATAAATTTTTTCTAAGAAAATATTTTCACCTATATATTTTTAATGCAAGGAAATATCAAAATCACTTATAACAAATATCCCCAAAATAAGCATTAAAAAAGAAATAAAATGTGACCACGAAATTATTTTCCAATAAAAAATAAAAGAAACAGAATATGGTAAATAAACTTCTTATTCAACAGATGTATTTTTTTCTTCTTACTTAAAAAAACATCAAAAATATATCCAGTCTTTTATTTCGACCACAGAAAACAATCTCAAAATCCACCTGTCTATAACTAAATAAAAAATCAATAGTAGCTTTCGATATTCTTATGATTTTTTTTTTTTAACAAGAAGCCAACCCATCCGCCATGTTTGTCCACGAACACATTTTCTCAAAACGAAAACTCGATTGACAAAATAATTTTTAAACATGTAATTGGGTTCATACAATAATTCTTAACGAATAAACACTCAAATATATCATCAAAGAATTTAACCAGTGCTGTCATTCAAATATTTATACATGAATACACTAAAATTCCTATATATTTTTTATTCGTTAACAAGAAACTTGATAGACACAAGATTTTTTTTTTAACTGTATAATTATCTTATACCATTCAAATATATGTAAAAAATATTTTTTTTCCAAGAATTTTAACAGTGCTACCATTCAAAGACGTTTGAATACACTAAATTCTTAAATATTTATTCACTCTTGATATCAAAATATATACTACTTCGCAACAAATATCTATTACGCTCAAAATAACACTAAATTCCAACAATAAGCTACTTAATGCTTAATATTTAACTAAATTTATAAATATTTTTCAAGCAAATAACATAAGTATTTCCGCTTCACAATTGTATCCAGGAATCACTTGTTACCAATAATGGCGCTTTCAATAGAATTTTATAGCTTTTAAAGCACGTTACGAACATCGATATCATACATAAATAGTTATTTTAGAGTAATTAATACAAAACTTTCTGTTTATCATTTCAAAAACAACTCAAAACTCAATTTCCAAGGAATTAACTACACCTTATTAAGTTTTTTTACGAGTTAAAGGGTTTTTATTTTTGAAAACCCAAACTAATTTCATAAACAGAATTTTGTATTGACATTTTAGTTTATGCAACCATTTTTTCTCGACACCGGCAAAAGACAAAATTTGCAAAAGGCACTCACCCCAAGAAGTGACGAGATGATGTTGTCGTCGAAAATCCCAAAGCTGCCACCATTTATAGGTCTTGTAACGACATACAAGATCCCCAATACTCCAGGAACACTCGAACACAAAAAAATAATCCCATAGAAGCGAAGGTAGCTTTATTTAGATGATTCGAAATTCGTTTTATTAACACATTATTTATTTATTAAAAACACTTTAGAAATGTTAGTAAAATAATCGGAGTTCGTTCATTCTCGATAACCTCTCGTCCATTTAGGACCACACCTAAAATTATGTCTTTTCCGTTCAGTGTCTAAAAAAAGTTCTCTTCTTACTCCCTGCTACGGGGCTGCTTCCAAGTTGGCCGGTAGAGGGCCAAGGACCAAGACGTTGACGCTACAGTTGGTGTCAAGACGGGAGAGGTGAATGGTTCAAGGATTCGGGTGGTTTGGTAACGGGATGGTTTCGAAGTTAATTTTCTTTAAAAGTGGTATTCGGATTTTTTGTTTATTGGAGTTAGAGTTTTTGGAATATTTGAAACCTTGTTGGTAAATTTCATTTGTTTTTAAATTTATAGTTAAAGGTGTGACTTTTATTAAATTTATAGAGGTAATGTCATAAATCCCAGTTTCTAGTCACTTTTGATAACGTTTTTAAATTCATATGTATGTGAATCCTATATTTTAAGTGTATTTGTGTGCGTCGTATTTAGGTTTCAGAAGCTATCGTCCAAAGTTCGTCTGAGGGCGTCATCCGTTTCGTCCATGTTATTTTTTTTTTTTAAAAAATAACATGGACGAAACGGATGACGCCCTCAGACGAACTTTGGACGATAGCTTCTGAAACCTAAATACGACGCACACAAATACACTTAAAATATAGGATTCACATACATATGAATTTAAAAACGTTATCAAAAGTGACTAGAAACTGGGATTTATGACATTACCTCTATAAATTTAATAAAAGTCACACCTTTAACTATAAATTTAAAAACAAATGAAATTTACCAACAAGGTTTCAAATATTCCAAAAACTCTAACTCCAATAAACAAAAAATCCGAATACCACTTTTAAAGAAAATTAACTTCGAAACCATCCCGTTACCAAACCACCCGAATCCTTGAACCATTCACCTCTCCCGTCTTGACACCAACCCACCCAAACTATGGTTTGACCTTTCCACGACTCCTAAAACCAGCCAATTTCCTGTAATCCAATTTTGGTCCTTTCCTGGGGCGCAGCTGACGGGATCCTATCTCCTGCTTATTCAAAGGTTTCGATCCACTAGAACCCTGGAGATGCCTCATCTCATCGTCATCCCCAAAAGGACAACCAATTTCCGCAGTTTCACTAAGGTCTCTATTACTAGGTCCAGCGGTCAGCTCTTCAGGTACACGACTCGGAGTATCAGACGAAAACAGGATATTCAAAGAGGACACGCTTCCATCCACCTCATCCTCTGAATTTATCACTATCCACCTGGTCTTCCCTTGAGAAATACGGCTTGAGATCCACCACATTATGCGTACCCAACTGCCTACCAGTTTGACATTCAACCAAGCGATACACCAGTTTGGATATTATCTCCGTCACTTTACAAGGTCCTTCCCACTTTGGCATGAACTTGGCAATTTGATGTCTGTCCCCAGACGACAAGTGATGAGTTCGTAACCACACTAGGTCATTTACTTTAAAGGTTCTATCGACTCTATTCCGGTCGTAATTCCTTTTTTTGACGTTTCTGTGATTTTTCAACATGGCCCCGAACTTGTTCAACAATTTCTTTCAAACTGCCTGGGGCATTCCATGAATCACCACCTACCATACTATCCCATGGGAGAGCAATCTCACGACCCAGAAACAGTCTACCGGGAGAAAAACCAGTCCCTTCCGAGACCACAGTGCGCAAGGCGAAGGCGAGCGACGATAAGTTCAAGTCCCACTTGCCATGTTTTCCTTGTAAATAACTTGCGATCATAGGTCCCAGCGTACGATTTACCCGTTCAGTTCGATTGGCTTGAGGATGATAGGGCGAGGTAAATTTCCGCTTTATTCCAAAACCAGCACAAACCTCCTTGAACAGCCCTGAAACGAATTGAGGTCCATTGTCTGACAAGATATATTTTGGGAAGCCAAATCGCGAAAAGACATCTCTCACTAAAACTTTTGCAATTGCCCGAGTCGTGGCACGTCGCAGCGGGAAGAGTTCCACCCATCTAGAAAAATAGTCCACGGCCACAAGGCACTGTGTGTTTCCCAAAGTAGAGGTCGGAAGAGGTCCCACTAAGTCGATTCCCCAAATCTCTCCAGGACTGTTAGCCGTAACAGGCTGCAAAAGCCCAGACTTCTTATTTTGCGAGAACTTGAATTTTTGGCAAATTGCACACGATTTCATGTACTTTTTTACGTCCCTTTTCATTCCAGGCCAGAATAGTCGACTCGAGCATTTTCGGTATGTTTTGAAGAAACCCAGATGTCCGGAACCTTCACTGTCGTGAAATTCACTCAGGACTGCAGTTACCAATGCCCGGGGAATTACCGTCCTCCAAAAAGTCGCATCGGGCTGTCGAAATTTCAATATTCCGCCTTCTAGGGTATACCGGCTCCAATTATTTCTAGTCGGCGTTCCATCGGGTGGTATTCCTTTCTCAAGAAATTCGCAAATAGGTCCCAAAGAAGGGTCCTTACGTTGCTCCCGGAACAGTTGTTCGACTTCAACTCCTTGAATTAGGAAACAGAAACGCTTAGGGAAAGTCATCTCCTCACCAGTCTCTACCGGTGCTCTAGATAATGCGTCCGGGACAACCAGCTGAGTTCCTTTCCGATGTTCAATCTGAATGTTGAACTCCTGAAGCTGGATAGCCCATCTAGCCAAACGTCCCTTCAATGTTTTCTTCTTCTGTAAGCAGGTCAGTGCGGAGTGGTCTGTAATAACAGTTACCGGAACTGAAAAATATGTACGAAAACGTTCACAGGCCCATACAATCGCCAAGCATTCTTTTTCAGATACTGTATAGTTGATCTCAGCGGGCCGCAAAATCCTACTTGCGTAAGCCAGCACCTGTTCCGTTCCGTGCACCTCCTGGGTTAGAAAAGCACCTAATCCAACATCTGAGGCATCCGTATACAACTTCAGCGGAAAATCAGGATTGAAGAAGTGCAGAACAGGTGCTGAACCCAAGGCTTGTTTCAAAGTTTCAAAAGATTCCTGAGCTTCGGTTGTCCATCTCCACGAACGTGACGGCTTTGTTAATCCATACAAAGGTTTAGAAATTTCGGCAAATCGGGGAATAAATGACTTTAGCCAACCACACATTCCCAGGAACCGACGCAGTGACTTAAGATTTCTCGGAACTGGATACTCTTTAATGGCCAACACCTTGTCTTTCTGTGGAGACAACCCCTCACTTGACAAGTGGTGTCCTAGGAAATCCAAGTCCTTCTTGAAGAAAGCACATTTTTCAAAGTTTAAAGTCAGTCCGGCCTTCTGTAAGCTCCCAATACCTGCTCCAAGTGCTCGATATGTTGTTCCACATCTTGAGAGTAGACTACGATATCGTCCAGATACACCTCGCAGAACTTCCCCAAGCAGGAGGACAGAACTTTATTCATCAGTCGCTGAAATGAAGCAGGCGCGTTTTTCAGACCGAAGGGCATGACTTTATAGCAGTACGTTCCAAACGGCGTCACAAACGAGGTCTTCGGCGATCCTACAGCCACCCTCATTTGCCAGTAACCTGAAGCCAAATCCAGGGTGCTCCAGATCTTTGCTTGTCCCACCTGCTGTATTATTGTTGAAATCAGCGGCAAAGGGAAACGATCAGCAGACGTGACGTTGTTCAATCTTCTGTAATCGACACAAAAACGCGTCTTGCCGTTCTTTTTCTTCACTAGAACGATAGGAGAAGCCCACGGAGAATCAGAATGTTCAATATGGCCAGCTTCTAGCATTTCCTCGGTCAGTCGGCGCACTTCCTCCAGTTTATCTCGGGCTAACGGGTAGGGATTCTGAAAAATCGGCTCAGCATTTCCAGTCCTAATGTGATGCTCCAGAACATTCGTAAGTCCGGGCCTATCTCGGAAGACGTCTTTTACTCGGTCAAGCATTCCTGCTGCCAACTCTTCATATCCAACGGCCAGAGTCGCCAGGCTCTCCAGCATTCCCGCTGGGACCACTCCCTGAAAGGGCAGTCTCCCCACCGATATTTCTCTGGTTCCAAAGTTAATGGTCGCCTCGCATTCCTCGAGAAGGTCGACTCCAATCAAGGCATCCAAAGGCATCTCCGGGACGATCACAAAGGGGAAAGTCAAACAGTGCCCCATCAAGTCAGTTGGCACGGTCAATCTTCCAACAGTCCGAAGTATATGGCTGTCGGCCTGTCGAACAGCCGGAACATAGGCTTCATCGATAACGGCCACGCCATTATCCAACAATTTCTGTGCCAGTTTCCCAGAAACAAAAGAAAGGTCCGATCCTGTGTCCACACGGGCGTCCACACAGAGATCGCCTAGCTGAATTTTCATACTTAGGAAGGTACTTGCAAAAGAGGAGTCTTCTCGGCTAAAACGTGGACTCGTTCCCTCTACCACCAGTCCACTTAGAAGTTTAAAGGAGCCGATCGGGGTGTTTCCGCGGGTGTTGACATATTACGAGCTTCAGCATCATTTGCCGGGCACGAGCGGGCATAGTGTCCGGTCTGTCCACATCTGAAACAAGTTACCGCAGCGGGGTCTCGGGGTGTCCGACTCAACGGGTGCATTGTTCTCACACAGGCTCGGGCATGGTGTTCAGCTGATCCACACCGTGTGCAGGTTCGTTGATCGTGAACTAAGTTTCTAGGGGTACTAAATTTCGCTGGGGTACGTTCTCTACTACTGTGCCGTTGATCAATAGCTTCATGCTGGCCCAACTCTTCAAATGAAAAATCTGGTGCTTGCATGTTATAAAAGGAAGCATTACTTGACCATCGAAAAAACTGCTGCAGGAGTTCCTCTATCCGGCTTACGTGCATAAAAATTAACGGTAACGCTCCGGGTAACCTTTTGACCAATGCGCTAATTATTTCACGTTCCTGAGCGTAGGGGTCCCAAATTAGGTACAAATTCCTAAATGACCAGACAAACTCTTCAAAGTCTTCCCCGACGTGAAACTTCTTAGAAAAGAGTTCATCAGCTAGGTCTGCCCTACTATGAACATGCCCATATTGCTTCAACAGCTGGCCCCGCAACTGATCCCATGTCAAATCACCCAAAACAAAGCCCTTGAAGCGAAACCACTGCCCAGCGTTTGACCTTAACCGAGCAACCGCAAAAGCAACCCTTTCTTCATCGGTAAACCACCCGGTAGTTTCTTCTATATCAGAAATAAACTTAAAAACATCTTCCTCCGAATGTCCCGAAAAATATAAATCTAACCGGTCTTCCACCAAACGCTTCAACCTAGGTTTAACTGCCACTGGCACCTCATTCCGGTGAGAAACCAAGAGCAATTTTATAACCAATCCAAAAAATGGCCAAAGACAATAAAACAATAACTAAACTCATGATTAGTCTACATCGATTGCCGTAACTGTACAGGAAAACTGCCGATACGTTCTCGTAGTGGTAAATTTTCAAATGATTTTGATTAAAACCCTTGGCTACCCAGATCACTTAGACATTCAATAAAATCTACATTAATTTTTTTATAAAATACTTAAAATCATGGAATAATTTAATTTAACGCGTGGATTCTAGAATAAATATGCATTAAGTATAAATATACATGATTACTAAAACTTTAACACTAAGCTCTAAAATTTCGAATCCATTTCACCGGTACGCAATATCAATAAAACACTCAATAAATCAATGACTAATATCACTTTCAGCTTACTCAGCTTACTTTTCCAAACTTTTAAGTTCAGCGATAAACATAAAGAAAATTCCCGTTAACCGAACGCCAGTTTCACATAGCATACATCATGCACTAAAAATAAAAACTAAGCGGGGGGGGGGGTATCATTATCTATTAAATTAAAATAAGAAAGTTATTTCATAAAAACTTTTACCAGTGTGACCAATCCTGGCAGGCTCGCCAATGTAACGTCTCTGGGAAAAGCTTATGGCCTAGCACGGTTTATTACTTTAACACCATGCTCCCAGGCGGAGTAAATATGGCAGAAAAGGTCACACACACAATTAAAACAGAAAAGCAATTTAAATAAATTACGATATTTAATGAATACTTTAGGGAAAGAGGTACAGGGGGATGTTTAAAGCAAACAAAATAAACTAAGTAAGGATATTGCAGCTGACATCGGCGAGTAGACGAGCCAGGTCATGCACTAGATCTTAAGTTGTCAAAGAATGGCTGGCCGACGTTCTCGCATTCCCCAACTCGTCAAGAATTTCAGGAACTTTCACATTTCGAAATATAAACGCTAAAGACTCAGCTGCTATCTAAAAAGACAAAAGACACTATTAAAAACACCGCTAAAAAACAAATCATACTATTAAGACCAGCGGAGACGCCCCGCCACGAAGAATGTCAATATTTATACTGTTTTGATAATAATATTCATAAATGCTGTTAGAATCTTATGGCATGAAATTATGTGCATGGTTGAAATGCTAAATTACACAAGAACTGTATTACTTCGTAGAACAACTAGGCAGGTCCGTCACAAATTGACACAAAAATCTTAATTTTTCATAAATATCACTTAGCACGTTCTTCCACAAAGCTATCTTCATATATACTTAGATGAATAAAAAAAAGGGTTCAGTTAAAAAGTTTGATATGAAGTTAAGATTGATTGTCAGTCCCATAGAAGCAATGCATTTGTTTTGGAATCACAACTTCCACTGAAGTAATGCTTTTCCATGTTATCCCTTTTCCCCAGGTATGGGAATCAGTATGACATCGAAATGCAACAAATTTGAAACGAAAATGCTATCAAGTTATTTAAATATATATTTTTGAAATTTTAAAATGTCAAAATTATAAAGCAGATGGGGACACTATTTTAAAACTTTATCAATTAATAACTAAATAACCGGAAGTTATTTACTTTTCAATTTTGTTTTAAATCGATGTCTTGATGATTCCCAAACCTCATGAAAATGGGATAAGATGGCAAAGCAATTCTTTTGCAAAAGTTGTGATTTAAAAACTGATGCATAAACTCTATGGACTGACAGTGACAGTCCCTCTTAAAAATAAATAAAAGACAATGATCTAAGATATATTTGATATTTCTTTTCCACTCTTGATACTTCTGGAATTTTTAAATATTTAAACGATTTATATTTATACTAATGACACTTTTCTATTCAAATTAATGGTGCTGATAACATTAAGTAGACAATTTAAATAAATAATTATAGAGTTGTAATTTTAATACTAGAATTTCAATTAGTTTACATGAAGAATACAATTTTTAACTTCAATTTTTCACACATTAATATAAATAAAGCTACCTTGAAAAGACAATGTTGTTTCATAATTTTGTACTACAATATAAATTGTTTTTCACCTTTATGCTACTAAATATAAATGAAACTTTAAAAAATATAAAAAGTTTCCACATATAAATTGTATTCTATTGTAAATTGTGCAATAAACTTCGATTCCGAACTAACAGTTTTTTTGCTTAATGTTGTATTTTATATAAACACTCTTATTTCTATTAGCCGCCACACTACGTTTATAACGTAAAAAGTGGAAGGTTTTATAACCGTTCTGTCCGTCTGTCTGTCTGTCCGTCACCCACTTTCACAGAACGAACCGCTAGTCTCACGAACAAGTGGGATACGTCATTTTGAAGCAAAAAAATCAGTTTAGGCTACATTCCAAATTTCATTAAAAAAATTAAATTAGAAGTTTATTTAAAATTTAAATAACTAAAAATTTAATCTACATTGAAATAACATGCGAATTAAATTTTATTCAATATTTTCACTGTTGCCATGACATCAAACGTACGAGAAACTTTATTTGAAATAAAAATAAAATTCTTGAAAAAAATATTTATTTTTGTGTAATAATTCAATTTGGATTGTTGTTATAGCACAATAAAGTTATTTTGATGGTTCATAAAGAATATGCAAATTTTCGCTTTTATTTTTAAAGCAACAATTTTACTAAGTTATTTTTCGAAATGTAAACTAGTGACTGCAAAAAGATATATATTTAAAAAACTCATCACTGTTCTTCTAAGTTCAAAAAAATTAGCAAACGATAAAGATTAATTATCAAATCTGCAAAAGAAGATTAAAGAAAATTATTAGTTTTTGCTTATAAAAGTTTGAATTAGAGCTAGCCAAAGGCCCTATTTGGCGAATTTCCTTTTGAGGTGTTAGTGTGTTTCCTGTTGAGTTTAAAATGTTGTGTGGAAGCGGTGTAAGTGACAGATTCTGTACAAACCAACTTGTCTGATATTATAACTTGTTAATATTATCTGATATAAAAGTTTTCGATCAACTACAAAGCAAAGTTGGTCTTAAATGTATCGAATTATTTTCTAGTTTCCAATAACTATCGATATTCTTCTGAAATTCTTCTACTCTCTTCGAATACACAACATAATCTGGCAAAGCATTCCACTCATTGACGACTTTATTGTAAAAATAATATTTTCTTACCTCCTTTCTAAAGCACGATTTTTTAAATTTCTGACTGTATTCTCTAGTCCGGCTATTTAAGATAAAACCAGTTATATATCTCCATGTCTCTCTGCTTGATGAATTTGAATAACTGAATGAAATCAACCCTTGTTCTCCTATTTTCCAGGGAACACATGTTTAAAAATCTAATCTGTTATCATAATCCGATAGCAGATAAACCATTAATCAATTTTTTGCCCTATGCTGAATTTTTT
Organism: Hylyphantes graminicola; assembly: GCA_023701765.1. NCBI lineage: Eukaryota > Metazoa > Arthropoda > Arachnida > Araneae > Linyphiidae > Hylyphantes > Hylyphantes graminicola. Next base: position 70,239,098 of record CM043117.1, on the reverse strand, counting down.
CAAGCAACTTGATATCTTTTATGAGGAAGGGAAGGCAAAACTGAACAGAATTATACCCTAAATTATAAGGGCTGCGGATCCCAGTCTGTTAGGCACTCGCCCAGCAAGCGATAGGTCCCAGGTTAGGGTCCCGGCATCGAAAAAATAACTGCGGACTTATAAACGGACCATGCAAATAAAAATGTCCAATGATTAATACCCCAGGGTATGCACGTTAACAATCCTTCAAAGTCCTAGCGCTGTGTACGATGTCGCCTATAACAGTTGCGTTGGGTACCTACTCAGGATCGTCACTTGAATGTGGCTGTAAAATACGAAGCCCGGCGTCAATAGCCTTCGTGTAGCTGTAGTGCGACGATAATTCAAAACCAAACCTTAATTATAATTTTGCCATAAATTATTGAGAGACGTATATAAATTATAATCACTCCTAAATTATACTGTGACATAAATTATAATAGCACAATATTAACTCTAGTAGCGAGACTGCTAAATCCTTCAAAGGAATGGAGTCTTCCTTTGATGGTCATCGAAGCCACTAAAGTTGTCCCCACTACACTAATGTATTATAGATTTTCCCCAGACCTTACGTTTGACTGCACTGTCATATTTGCCAAGCTCTTTTATCCTCATAGGACCCGAGCAAAATCCTGCACGTATATTCTTAATCTAAACATACTTTTCATACAAATGTATGCTTAAAAGTATGTTTCGCAAAGTAATTTTTTTAAAAATTATGTTTAATAGTTACTGAGAGACACGCCTTAAGCGCTATAAGCAGCTTAAGTTTTACATTTATAAGCACAAATTTTTGTGCTTATAAATGTAAAACAAAATGCCGTATCACTTATTTTTAGTTCACATTTCAACATTTTCATGCATTCATTCACAGTGACGAGTTTATGGATGTTGGGGCCATAGGCGGCTTCCGAATTTGGGGCCCCTCGCCTCTCCCCAAACGGAAATTAGAATTTAAAAAATCTTAATACTTGTACAAATAAAAAACACGATGAAGGATGAACCAGTTTGTAAATTGGGATTCTCCCCTCCTCTTTTTTGGAGCGTGAAATGCTAGTGACGCAATCGGGGCTGAAAAAAGGAACCATTGTCTTGGCTAAATATTACAAGATACAAGAATTTCACTTATACTTACAATGCCTAATATTTATACTTATTTTCCAATTACAACTTTCTGCATTTTCTTTTTTCAAATTCGTTTATCACCTCGTCGAAATCAATTTTTTTTTTGTTTCATTTGATCCGATGTTCAGAATCGCTAAGGCATATCTGTTCCAGTGTCCAATCATATTTCTCTGCACATTCGTTATTCTTTTTAGTGCAGAGAAAGAACGTTTCTACAGGTTGCATTGCTAATCGGAATTTCGACTTCGTCAGCGGAAACATTTCTTTATACTCATCATTTAAAAAAAAAACACCAATCCGAACAGACTATTACTTTTCTTATGGACTCCCCTCCACAGTCTGTTATAGAGTTCAAAAATCAACTTATCTCAAATAACATTAACCGTATCCTGTGAAGTTTTCTAGTCCATTAACAACAATCTCATTCTCCACGTTTTATAGTAGCACGCTTGTATAGTTCGGTTAATAAGAGACGCGAAAAAGTGGGCAATTCCGCGATCATTATTATGTTCGTATGAAAACAGTTGTAAGTCTAGGTATTAGTTATTAATTTTGGGGGCCCTCGCAATCTTGGGGCCACAGGCGGCCGCCTCTAACGCCTATTGGTAAACGCGCGCTGTTCATTCATGCATTTTAACGTTGTTTTTAATGCAAAATGCTTTTTAAAATTAACTACCAAAACAACTTTTTGAAAAGTTTGGAAACAAATTTTAACTACTTTTTTTAAGAACTCTAATATCATATTGACCCTCGTTTAACTTCTTTTTTTCATCGAAAAAAATTATTGATACCTACAATCAAAGGCTGAAAACTGTTATTTGAATCTTCGGCTATCGGACCAGGTAAATATCGAAACTAATTAACTTGTTAATTGTTTGTGGGAAAGTTTTTAAAAATGTCCCCAAATGGGGACGCCAGGTCGCAAGAGGTTATATCAATTTTATCACTTGCAACACTTGACTTCCAAAAAAAGAGAAAGATTATACAACAATTATTTTCCAAAATATTTATTCAAAAAACAAAATACACATACCAAAACATAAAATGTTCAACTTGTGACAACAATTAGCAAAGAAATACATTTACATAAAATAGTGTATATAAAAAGACAATAACGATATAAATTTGTACTGTAACAACTATATTTGGATTTAAGAGGCAATTTCTGAGACGCTTCTTTTTCTTTCTGAGAAAAACGACAACACCCAAATTTTATTTTTAAAAATGTTAAACATACTTTTTTATTAATTATTCTTTAGAATATGGTAAGTCCCCTCTTGCTTATTAGGCGCATTCTGTGCCAAAAGCCAGTTGAATGGGTATGTTTCCGATCTTAAGTAGCAACAGAAAATAAATTCTTTCTCGCGACTCGATTGGTAAATCCATGTCATGTGAGAACAGAGGACCAATCGGAGCACCGATCGAATTAAGTTACAAATGAAAACTGGAAGAAGTTTCGCTACTTCCGAAATTTGCATAATTAAAGAGTATGCACGCAAAAAAATTGTGCTGGTCCTGCAACTCAACCAAGTTCGGTTGAAGGGTGTTTAATTGCCACAGCCAAACTGGTGGTTTCTTTCAAACCTACCAGTTTAGTTACCATAACTATACTCGTTCGATTGAACGAGTTTAGTCAACGGGACCAGACTGCCACAATGAGTTCGGTTAAGACAACTAAACTCTGTGTGAGAACTAAACTGCGCGGTATCAGTGTAGTTCTCTCAACCGAACTAGTCGTTTGCGCCAGCTGAACGCTTCTAACCAAACGTGTTTGGTTATGGGTTAAAAACCTTTATCGTGGATTAGGGCTACTGGCGAAATCACGTTAAACCAAACGCGCCGCCTAGCACACTATACCTCATGGGTGGTGCGGAAAGGTGTGCATAGTCAATTTATTTTGTTGTATCATCTTGATTGAGCCACAATGGGATAGTGTCCCTCTGTTCCATATCAATAATAAATGTGGTGATGCTGCAGCGAAACTTTTAACACTTACCCGTAACATTTTCTGCTCCCCATGACACACCAGCAATTTTTCCTCCTTCGTTTTACGATTATGAAACTCTTCAGTAAAATATGTGTTCCATTCCACTCGAGATGCGAAACTTGTTTCGTTTATCCATCCTGAGTGATTGTTACGATAATATAAATCTCTGTTAAAAAGTGCTTGCTGTTTAATGGCATGCTTTTGAAAATATATTTTGTTCAGCAGGTAAACTTCACTTTGCGTAATTGTGATTTGTGAGGAATTGCAAAGATTAGCAGAAGCAGACGCCACATAAAAATGATTAAAGATAAAACCAACGAGCTTATAATAGGGGTAGAGCGGCTAATGGCAACCATACAGTGGAACCAACATGAAGAGAATTCCTCCTAGGGTCACGTGATTGCATCTCCTACTACGAGCAGGCTGTGTATGTATTTTGCTATGGCAATCGGTATAGGAAAGGTTCGGGATATTCGCAGCAGCTAAATTATTGCAAAAAATGGTTGTTTCTTGTTGTGCTTTTAACTGCTTTAATATAATAATGCATTTCATAAGAAAGGAGGAAGTATTATATATATATTATTTTTCAAAGCTTGATTTGGCTCATTTTTCACAAAATTAGGTGAATGAAGTTTTGTGAACAGTGTGTTCTTAAGTTTTCTTACACACAAAACACATTTTTTTATATATTTTTTACAAATATGCATAAAAATATAGTAGCCTTTTAATAAAATTAAAAGTGAAGTGTTTATCAAATGACCTACATAGATCAGTGGAGGAGGTTCTAACGCCAAACATTAATCCAACCAAAAAAAAACATTCCAAAACAACAAGACAAAAGTGTTTTTGATAAAAATAAAAAAATTCGGCGCTATTTTTTCAAAAAGCGCCATTCAACGGCACGATAAACTTGCCAAATATACTTCTCCGTTTTCTCATAGTCACGGTGGTAAACCACGTGACTGTATGAGGAAATTATCTGAGTGCCACCGGCTCCGTAGTAGAAACCTTAACCAAGGCCGCTCCTTTACCCCTATTAAGAAAGCCCCACAGCACTATTGGAGCGGTTTCCCTGCTCGTAATTTGACGCGAGCGATTTTTCGGATGCTGCGCATGCGTTAAGAAAAGCCGCGGCGAACATTTTTATCCCTCGCGTATTTGTCGCCGGGTCCTTGAGTGGCGAATTTTTTTCATCGTGGTAAAACCGCTTTGGGCGCATGCTCAGAATGTAAGAAGCTGCTTGATCATTTAGTCACTCTTTTTTAAAGTAATTATATTCTTACTTAAAGGTGACAATTTACCAATAAGCTTTTAATTATCTGTGTACGTTTCATAATAATTTGATGAAAGATTTAAAAAATGGTTCAGAAAATTATTGTACAATTTTTCCTTTTGGTGTACTAAATTTGACATCGAGGAATTAAATGTAGAAATATTAAATATGATAAAAGATATTTATGCTTACATTGCAAAACCATTATTAAAATAATAGCAAATTAAATGCAAAGCAATGTAAAAAAAATGCCGAAAAATCTAGGTTCCTCTTACTAAAACTATCCTCGGTCGTTCTTTAACGTCATGAATGGAAGCTTATGAACAGCTTTTCGGCATCGGACCAAACAAGGCCTCCAATATCTATTAAAAAACTTACGCGATGCTGCGGAAAGCGGTTTCTAAACGACGCTTCCCCAAAAATCGCTCAGAGGAAGCGATCGGGAAATTGTTCGCCGCGGTTTTCCGAGGCGGCATCTCTTTCGCGCTTGCGCAGTAGAGGAAAAAAAAACCACCCTCAGACCGGTTTGAACGCGGCGATTGTTTCACTCGGCATTCCGCTCGGACGCTCCAATGTGCTGCAGGCTTTTATAAGCTCGTTGGAATTAAAACTTGTTTTCGTTGGTTTAGGTTGGTATACATTATATTTTCAGGCTTGTACGTTGTGCTTGCTCAGAGAGCCGCTTATAAAAACCTTCGTCAAGAACAGTCACAACACACACTCACATGACCAATATACGTCACAGATGCTTGCCATTCTTATCACGCGCCGTCTTCCACAATTTAGGCGGGACATGTCTGAAGGGGAGAGAAATAGTCTCCTGGAACCTGTACCCTTGGGAACAAACACTTTGCCAGTTGGTACGGGTGTTGCCAAAAAAAAATGATTAAAAAGATAAAAACTTGTTTTCGTTGCGGTTGGTTGGTCGATACATATATTTTTCAGTGCCGACCCATGGGGTCTTCATCTTCGATAAAGGCTTTTATAATAAACTTTACAATATTAACTTTCTTTTTTCGGATGCGGTTACATACCCACCGGAATTCCATTACCCAGGGGACTTCTGAAACTCCTTCGACCCAATCTTATTTAAACACATATGTTTTTTGATTTTGTTGTTCATCTAGAACGAGTGTTATGGAATTCTTTTTAAAAAAGTTTAAATTGATAATCATTTCGGCTATAAATATGTGTTCCATTCCACTCGAGGTGCGGAAAGCTTGTTTCGTTCATTCATCTTGATTGTATTCGTTAGTATTAATCTTGAAGCACTGTTCCTTACCTGTTGTTTTCAATGGCATTTAAGTCTTTTTGGACATATTCAATTTCGGGTTTTACTGGCAGTTCGCTTAGGCTAGGACTGGGGCGTATTTCCCAAATGTGCCCCCGCGCGTATAGGGCTTGAACCAAAAATTTGCGCCCTATAGGTTAGGTGGGGGGGTAAAAAAACGATTAAAAAAGTTGTCAACCAACCAATGGGTTGATTTTATCTCAGTATTAAACCCTTGTTCCATGAAAGTTAGTCTTGACCCCTAAACTAACTAAATTAAGTTTTAAACAAAATGCTTAGTATGGTTTATCATTCATTTAGTGTAAATTTTTCTTGACATCTGCAGTACTTATAGATTGCTACATTAAAAATAGGGCTTTGAGGTGAAAAATTATTAATAAATAAATCCAATCTATTTGAATATTTAAACTTCAGTTGCTGTTTTTAAAGAATTGCCTCAAAATACAAAATTCGCCGTCTGTTGAAAAATTGCGCCGTTGGCTTTTAGCTAGTAGCCTAATTTAGGAAATCAGCCGTATTGCTAGGTCTTTGAATTATTCTACAACTTTTATTATTTCTAATAGTCTCGATGTTTTCCAGGACATTTTACAGATAGTACCAATTAAACATAATATTAAATGTATTATAATAAAGTATGGGTTCACTTTTGTTACAATAATGTATCAAAATTTCATGTGAGTAGGGGAAATGCTTCAGCTTGTGGCGGACAGTATGTTTACCTGGGGGTGACCTTGGGTAAATAATCGTTTTAGGGAAAAACTGAAAAAAAAGGCCTGTATTTTTAGTGGTTAAACACTATTAAGAAAACTTTATCTTCTCCTGTTGAAGATTGGTCGCCGAAGCTAATGGCGCACAATAAAAGGATTTGTTGATTGCACAATCATCTGTGAGTAACTTTTACTAATCATTTTTGATTGTTTGTATTACGTGTATGCTTAATCTTTTTGACAGGTCTTGTTAGTTACTATTTAATTAAGCCATGGTTTCAAGCTATGTTTTAATCTATTTTTGTGTTTTTCAAAAACTTAAAATCATACTTAGCCCACAAACGGTTTTTAAAAAATTACCTGAAGTTGCTGTTTTTCTATGGGTGACAGCATTTAAGTTGTACCCAGGGAAAGTCCCTAGGTACAACCCAATTTTTTCTGCGGGGACTGCATTTTGATAGTGAACTGTACTTAAGGGACGTCCGCGGGGTACATGTTTTTCTTTCACGCAATTGATTTTTACATGTCCTCATTGCTCGTTTACATGCCATAACTGTAAATACTTGCATTCGGGAATGATCTTTTATTAACCTTTATTATGCCACTTTTGTGACTATATAAAAAAAAAAATTAAAATATGCGATAAAATCAACCAAACGGACAATAAATTTTCTCAAATATTCAAATAATCGGGTTTCTAAAAAAATTTAATCTTTTTAAGAGACAGTTTTTTTTTAAGAGTCAGGACAAGGTTAGATACTTGACATTTTTAATTTTTTTTGCTATGATGTGAAAAATATTTGCAGTAAAAAAAATTTCGATACTTTTTAATAATTTTTATTGTTCATAAAAGTTTTGATAAAATGAGGAAAAAAATATATATCAATTTATTTTTCTAAAATTTTTTTTGTTCACCTGTTAATAAATATTTATCCGCGAAATAAATAATGTCAAACATATTAGTTTATCATAAATTGATATTCTTTTTTTCGATATTGAAAATTGTTTATTTTAAATTATCGTCTGAAATGAAAATGAATTATTGGTTTTTACGTTAATTTTTTTTGTGATTGTACTCATTGTTATGTATTATCAAAAACAATTTTGTGTACATCGATCTTTTTTATTAAAAAAATTCATGTTGAATTTGATGCTTACGAATAGGTAAGTTCGCAAAATTTATACATTTCATAAGCTATTTGTTCCTTATACTGTTTTCAAAAATGTTTGATTAAAACATTTTAAAGTCAAAATTCCTCGATATAAAACTTGGAAAAATATAAAAAAAAGGAGTTGTAGAATTTTCGCTATAAAGTGAGTTTTCACTTTCTTATTTTTTTATTTCGAAGAATGTTTTTTTTTTTTTATCTTTTTTAGAAAAAATAATAGTGAGATTCCAAAATAAAATAAGTTTTTTACGAAGAGACAAAGACGATTTTCCACTAAAAGGCTTATTTTATTTTGTAAAAAACTTTTACTTTAATTAATTAAATTATTTATTAAACTTCGCTTTTCAAAAAATAAAAAGAAAATAGTTCAATTAAAACTCAAAATAGGTCATTCCATTCGTGGCAGGACATGATATAAGGACAAACTTTCAGTGGCTCTAAAAAAAAAAAGTAAGCTAATTGTTAATTGACTGCCTAAAGTATTACCATGGGGTGGGATGCAAATAAAGGTATTGATTATAAAAAAACGCTGAAATTTTCATCAAGAGAAAATTATTCAAATTTATTTGGGTTCAAACATGGCCGTGACTGGGGACATGGGACAAAATTGGAGGGACAAGGATTTTGAGTGGAACTATATTATTACTATTTCGCTTCATAACTGGTATGCATTTCAATAAGTTAGAATTTTTTTTTGGATATCAGCTATTAAGATTCTGATGTGCCAAACCAGAAAAGAAAAAAAAAAAAAAGTTAAGAAATTTATAAAATTAGTTAAATATTATTATAAAATATTCCTTAGCTTGTGTCTGGCATGGGACAATGTGTCAGACTTGGCAAAGTGTTGTATTGTTCTATATTTAACTCATATTTTAATTATTTGTTGTTCGAAATTTTTTAGAAACTTCGTTTATTTTGAGGTATAAAAGAGAAAAAATAAAAGTGTGGTCAAGAAATTTTTTGCCGAAGTAGATTTTTGGTTTTAATATTAAAAAAGTTGAATTTAAAAAACATTATGTCCATGGCGACATTTTGCGTTGGAATCAAACCAACAATGCTTACATAGTATTTAATTTATATTATTTTTTAAATATATGTTGTGATCAGGCGCCATCTAGCGAGCACTTCATTGAAACTCTGCCTGAAAACCGCATCTTTTTTGGTCACTAGTTAAAAGGCGTTAAGGGGTGGAGAGAGGATGTTAATTCTTCAGAAGCTGCACTTCATTAAATGGATATTTCTACACTCAAAGAGTTGGCTTTTTCTTTACTGCCCCGTTCCTCCTTTACCTAGGGACCATGGTGGGCTCAGACGCTCGCCACGCTTTGCCACCCGCCTCTCGTCCGCACAAAATCGGGAAAATATTTTTTAAAAAAAAAAAATTTTAATTTATAAAACTTTTTACTAAAATAAAACAGTAATATAACATTGAGAGTTCAAGTCCCCACGAGAGTTTCAGACATTAAATTGTTTTCCTCTTCACGGTGCGGCAATCACGAACTCATGCACAAACAAACTGAACTTTTTATCTACACTGCAATAAACCACATCAGCGATTGCCAAAATCGCCATCGTCACGAAAAAGTGAAAAACTCCCGGACTTCAAAAAGGAAACTTCTACGCCATCCGTCAAAAAGCGGATTCATTCTTCCAGCCGCCAAGCGGAAAGTAAAGATCGCCTTTTCGCCATCGTCGACCCCATCGTTTAAAAGTTGGTATTTCTCCAGCCGTTTAAAGGCAGAAGGACCGCCACCCGTGGGAGTCATTCCATCTTCAGCGTCTTCCGCTAAGCAGAAAGACGACACACGAGCGACTGATGGTTTTCCACAGGCACGTTTCAATACGAAAAACAAAAAACTACCCTCCATAAAGACCGGTAATTACAGTCGTTCCACAGAGCACGTAAGATATAAACTTCTACTACATTCGCCGACGGAAAACAAAACCAAAAAATCGACCACAAAGGTTTAAAATAGTTTTTTCCGCTTATTTTTCTTATTCAAAGAACTGGTATATAATAAAATACTAAAAAAATGAAGATTTAGTGATAGTTGCTTATTGAATTTGCGACATGTACTTCCCAGAAAACTTCCCCACTGTTAAATACTTAAAAAAAAATTTTTAAAGAGCTAATTGGAGTTTCCAGTGAGAACCTACACGAAAGATAACGGAATTTCGTTAAAAATTTTTAATTGCCACATAACGGTTAGATTTGGACAGAAATGTTAAACTAGAAATCTGGAAAGAAAATAAAGTAGAAGTCGAAGAAAATAAATTAGAAGACGAAAAAGTAAAAACTCGCCAACAAATCGAACGAAATATAGAACTAGCTTACCCTTAAAACAAAGCAGAATCTCAGCAATAATATTTCGAAATAAGTTCCGAAAACCGATGATTCACCTAAACCATTCGAAAATCTATATCGTTTGTTAAAAACTCTTTCATTTGCCAATCCCTAGCCGTCAGACAATTACAGCATATTTTTTGCATCGTTAAGGGAACGAACATTTAATACGAAAGAATATAATCGGGATGAGTTATTAAAGTCCAGAAAAATACTTTTATAAATATTGTTAGGCGAAAAGCCAAATCACCTTTTTTATTAAATTATTATCGGGAAAAAATTGTATATCACAAGGACTACGAAAAAGTTCAAAAAAATAACAGATGCTACGGTCACTAGTTTCCAAAACAACCGCACAGGATTTGCCTAATTATTATCGCCGTATGCTAAGGACTCGCAGATGAGGTCACACACGGCACGTTTGCTTTCACCGATTGCAAACAAACTTTCGCATATTATTGCAAGATTAGAAAACGTCAGTAAGTGACTTTGATACTTTAGCGCCAATAATGCGTTACAGATAAATTGTATTTACACTTGACCGAGGGTGAGGACTCTGTCATACATAGCGTCACACAAGGGAAGAATGGCTAAAAGCCAAAATGATCTTGCACAAAAAGTTGATAATATAATTTTATCCCCTCACAGCGTAATCTCGCTAAAGCGAAGTAAAACCGTCGCCAAACAAAACAATAGATACATATGATCAAAAAACAACAACAAAAACAACAGAAACTCATACATAATAGGCAAACCGTAACAATTAAAATTTCGGAGACCAACAAAAAAGCAAAAAATTTCCCGTTGGAAAAAAAAAACAATATACTACCGCTTCAATTCAAACGCCAATGTAAACAATCAACGCTTCTGAAAAAAACGAGTCACCGAGAATAACAGTTCCTGTATTACAAATTAGTCCAACAAAACACCCCAAACACGTGATCACGGTTCCTCCAATAATGGAATTATGTACTTCTCAACGATAAAAATAACCGCGCGCTAGTATTGACAGTGGAATGCCACTCATATGTGTGTCAAAGCCCCGATTGTTAACCCAAAAAAAAACAACAAACATATGATGAAGAAAAATATCACATTACAATCTGCATTTGGCGACACTTACACCGCCAAATCCGCCAAGGTTAATAAAAAAAAAACCTCTCATTGCCACATAGAAAACCAAAGAGATACGACGCAGCTGTCTCTGCGAGAGGTTTATTTTCAAATCTTAATAATTCCCCTCCTACTATTTTCTCATGAGCTTTAGAAACAAAATCACAAATAAAACACAAAATGAAAAGTACACTCTCTCCGAAAAACAGAAATCCGTGCACCGGAGGAAATAAAAAAAAAACAAATGTCAAAAATACTATTCAAACATCGCTCCGCCCAAAAACAAGTGCAAGACGAAATGTCTTACAACACTGGAAAAAATCGATCGCCGACTCTGTGTCCTGCCGCAAAAGAAGAGGAGGTACGAGGGGAGACAGGCGCAATCACCTATCAACCCAGAGTTAGGGGGCAACACCCGGACGATACATGCCACAACCAATCAGAGGCAATGGTAGGCGCTATCGAATGCAAATGTCGGCCCGTCATCTAGAGTAGGAGAACGGAAAGATTTTTTTTTTAGCGGAACGAGATGATGTGTCGATCCGATTAAAATTTTGACATAGCTACCGGTTAATGGTTTAGCCTATTTTCCCGTAAAAACCCACACTTCGGCGAATGAATCTTACGTCGCAATGGATTGTGGACTACGGTATGATGACTTTATCTTCACAACGTTAATAATACGGATATAAGAAACGTTATTCATATTGAATGAAGAATATAAATCTAAACAAATTTAACAGAATTTAGGGGATAAAAAATTGCGAACACCAAATTTTCGCTTCAGACGTACAAGGGGACATGGCCCATTTATTTGCAAAATGTAAAAAAACATACACAAAAAAAAACCTTTAGGGGGACTACTCTGGGGGACAATCCAAATATTAGTTTTGTAAAGTGATGATACGCTTTTTTGGAGATGAATTTTCTCAATAATCTGATGAGAATATTACGAAAACGACTATTATTGAAGATAGTTCAAAAACTTATTAAAAACCGAATAAAAAAAATTTAAAAAAAGTACTAATTAATCAATGTAATTAATTCTGTCAGATGGACACAACCTATATTTTCAAAGACCCACGCGTCTTGCATTGTCAAGAAAAAATTGAGGTAAATAACAATTAAGGAAAAATGGTTAAAATAGTGGGGAATAATGCGAGAAAGTTTTTTCAGATTTCTGTTGCACCAATATTTGTGTAAGGGAAGGAAAGAGGGTTCAACGGCGCTTAGCCATAGATTTTAGATTGATTAAATTCGGATCTATCGTATAAAAGAAAAGATTTCCTGTTACCCTCATCGAAGGATGTTTTTTGACAAATTACAAGGTGCTTCTGGTCTATTTCAAACCTTGACTTAAAAAATGGTTTCTATCACGTTGATGTTCATGAAGGATAGTCGTAAATTACACTTCTTTTGTAACACCCAGACGGGACAGGTACGGAGTTTCACAAAGGATGCCTTTTGGACTATGCAAAACGCACCATCTGTTTTTCAAAGATTTTCATCCCAAATTGTTTTTCGAGATCTTTTAGAGGATGGAACTTTGATTCTTCTATCTTGATGATTTTGGATTTATACCCCTCATCTGATGAGTTTGGAGAGGTCTACAAAAGCTCAAAAAAAAAGTTTTACAAGTGGCTTCGGACTATGGACTTGAGGTTTAATTTCAAAAAAAGTTGCAATTTTCTACAACGAAAAAATAAAGCCTTTTCTCGGACATATCTTGGAAAAAGGGTACAATATCGACCATCGTCACAACAAAACAAATGCTGTTTTTAAGTTTCCCTCAGCTTAAAAAACGGGGACGAGAAAGATTATTCCAATCCTTTTTTAGGTCTGACTTCATTCTTTAGAAAATTTCATAAAGAAAATATGCAAAGGCCATTGCAAGGGCCCTACTAAGTGTTTTCTTTTACGGCAACAAAAAAACACACCTTTTCACTTTGGCACAGAACAACAGCAAAAGCTTTTCTACAACTTAAAACAAGCACTCTCCATCAGAAACCTGTAGTTTACACTTATAAAACAGGGGCTCACCCATTACAATTTACAATCTGTTGATGCTTTCATCAAAAAAGGTTTTCGGTGCCTATTTTGGCTTCAAAGCTGAACAACGATCGAAAACAACTGCATCCCATTCACTATATGAGTGTCGTTAAAAACATTCCCCACAAGAAGGAAAAAGCTTATACATCATATGAATTAGAAGTTTTTAGCAATAGTAGGAAATCATTAAAAAGAAATTTCGACCACTATCTTGTTGGTACCAAATTCAAAATCTTCATGACTTGCCAAGCGTTTCAAAAAAAAAATAACTATGTCCAAAAAAAGAACTGGCTCCTAGAGTTTGCCCAGGTTATGGGCATTGGCTTGCTCGAAGATTTCGGAAGACTATGAACTAATTCACAGACCAGGAAAGGCAGAATGAAAACATGTCGGTACGCACTTAAGCCGTTATCCTGGTTCATATGGACATTACAAGTTGATGACACAAACCAGAAAAAAAAATCTGTGAAGCTCTAGGTCAAAAGATTTGAGTTCACACTAAGCATTAAACAAAAACTACTTAGAAAATAGGAAAAAACATCTTCCAAGCATCAGGAATTAACCAAATACAAAAATAACCATTCTTTACAAAAAATTGTCAATGACCAAGAGCTTTTAGGTAATTACCACAATGGACATGCAATCAACAAAATCGTACAAATTGAAAAACAACAATAAAGCGGACATTTTGGAAAATGTAATTAAAACTGAAGCTTTAATTAAAACAACAATTTTATTTCCCAAAAAAACATACGTAAAAACTGTCGAAAAAAAAAAAAACGTAAATTATCCAGCGGTGTAATAAAAAATGGCATACTTGCTCACGATAAAAAAAAACGGAAAAAACAAAGAAGTGATTTCTCCATTCCCATTTAAAAGGTGGACATTTCCATTAGACCACATACCATATAGATTTTTAGTGGCCAACTGCCAAGCACAAAACAAAAAAACTACAAGTACATATTCCTGTGGTAGGATGCCTTTACAAAGTTCATTTGGATATAATCCCTGTCAAGTCAACATCTTGCCCAGAAATAGACGCTCTGGACAAAAACTTTCAAACTTCAGCAAACCACCTTTAGAAAAATTAGAGGGAATAATATTCAGATCGGGATCAGCTTTTACTGCCAAAACAGAATTCAAGAAATAAAAAATTTACTGTGAAAAGTGAGGAAAGATTCTGAACATATTTCACCATCCATACCTGGGTCAGCCGAAAAGAGGAAGACGGTCAGGTTGGAAAAAAATTCCATGGAAACGCTAATTCAGTTATCTCCAAAGTTAATCCCTTGAGTCCGAAAAATGTGGTTTTCAAGCACATACCTGTGTACAAACGTGTAATTAACAGCATATCTCTTCAGCTACTAAGTACACACCTTCGGAGTTCTAACAGGAGTTAAAATGAAAAATAAAGAAGATCTTAACATCAACGAAAAAATTTTAGGAAGAAACACAAAACATATACAACTTAGTGTTCCCAACTATCAAACAACAACAATGCGGCAAAGGAAAGACAAAAAGCAAAATATATTTAAACAAACACGAACAGGAGCAGAAACAAACTATAATTACTCGTCGCAAGACTTGCTACAAATACAAAAAAACTTGATGAATCTAGGTGCCATCAAACTGTACCAGTTTGCGGACAGCTTTAAAACTTCGTCCAAAAGTTTTTTGGCCCATTACGTCGTGGGACTAAAAGTACGCCCAAACGAACAGATTTTTGATGTACGCAAAAGACCCGGTTACAGGTGAAAAGGAACAGACATTGCACATCCAAACATCTGCCGACAATGAAGAGTTGCGGCAAAAAAACCTGAATCTGTTGACTTTTATTTCTACAAACTTTTGAAGTTCCAGAAAACTTTCTTTTTTTTACTCCACAAATTGTGCTAAAGAAAACTTTTTGCACAGACTTTTAAAAATATATTTTTAACTTTACTTGCTTAGTTAATTTTTATAAGTAGTTTTCTTTTCTATTTCTTAATTTTTCAATATTATGAATTTTAAAGTAGATTTTAGAATTAATTTTCTTGAGAAAATGCAACATAAAAAGTATTTATTTGGTTATGCTTTATCTTTTTTTATATGTTATTTTAAGTATTAGTAAGTGTATTTAAAGTGTATTATTTTCTAAGTGTTTACGTTTAATTAATTTTATCTTGCTAACATGTTGTAACTTTTAATATTTAGATAGGCATGTTTGATATTTTTATTCAACTGCTATTTAGTCGGGTACGGACAAAAGTCAGGTAGCAGGAGTGTTGTATCAGCGGCCCATCTAGGCGGAGCAATTTATTAGAAAACCTGCCTGAAACCCGCCATCTTTTTGTCAGCTAGTAAAAAGGCGGGGGGTTAATGGTGCGGTTTAAAGGGTGGAGAGAGGATATAAGTCTTCAGAGCTTGCACTTCATTAAATGGATATTACTACACTAAAGGGAGTTGCTTTCTTCATTTACTTGCCCTCCTCCTTTTATTTAGAATATATGTTTTGTTTGTTAACTTTTAAGTTCAATAGGTACCCCATATTGTTCCAACACTCCCCACACTCCACCCTCATATATGCAGGACCATTTTTGAAAACATAGAATTGATGAATTATTCTGCAATCTATTCACATTACATTAAGATTGGGTTTTCAGGCACCACAAAAATGCACAATTTTTGTTGGCAAACGTTGTAGAGAATCATTAAATAAAATTGGAGCAAAATTAACGCATAGGTCTTGGGAATGATTTTCAATTCTGCAATAAATACGGATTTAGTTCCAGCTTAATTTTATTATTTTTTTCTATGGTTAGGGGCAACAAGGAATGAATGACCTTGGATGAAAAAAAGTCGTGCCAATTTTTTATTTTGGGAAATTTTCAAGGTCAAGTTTCTTCAACGGAAGAAGTTGCCACCGCACATCCACTTGTTATTTTGAGACTTTCTCTATATGTGTATTCACTGGGGAAATGATACACTTTTGGTTTTATTTATGTTGGCAATTAAGGACATTTGAAGCGTCTAAAGTTCAGAATAAAAAAAAAAATCAAATAACTTTGAAATGGGGAATTGGACCTTTGTGCCAAAATTCCAAAACCAAAATTTTTTTATGTCCTTATATGTAGCGGGAAATTGTCAGGCTTTGGGACAGTTGTACCTGGGGACATGGGAATATTAAAAAAAACTCGTTTTTGGGAATCGAAAAAAATCCTGTATTTTTAGGTGGCTTTACATTACTAACAAAAAACTTTATTTCTCTTGTTAAAAAGAAGGGTCGCGGAACAGCTAATGAGGGATATTAGATAAAAACAGGATTTAATTGATTTCACGACATCTCGAGTAAAACTTTTACTATCATCTTTTATATTTTGTATTTATCGTGTCGGTTTTTTTAATTTTAATCTTCTTGTCGGCTATTTCTTAGTACCTACTTTATAATTAAGCCCATTGTTTGAAGTTAATTTTTAATCCTATTTTGCGTTTTTCAAACCTTAACCCACTTTGCGTTTATCAAACTTAACACGTGCGTATTTAAAAACAATGCGTTACCCCGATTTTAAAATAATGTTCGATATGCCTGTTCCTTGGGACGGTATTTAGAGTTTGTACCTAGGGGACCTGCTCTTCTGTAATACTTGAAGAAAGATGAACCACTTTCAAAAACACCTTCTACGAAAATAAACAAGAGAGGCAGAAAAAGGAAAAACATCTCATTTCTAACCGATAAATACAGATGTTAAACAGAAAACGGACCAAAAAGCAAAATACAGTCTGCTCCAAGTAAAAAATACAGCCAAATAATATAATATCAACGTTTGAAGGGAATGTTGAATGGGGATTTAAGGGATGGAACTCAACTCTTATATTCAAAAAACATAAAATATTTTGAAAATGATTTTTTGACACTTAAAAACTTTGCCATAATTAATCACAAACAAATATAATGATGAAAACTTTCAAGTCTGTTTTATTGAGGTTTCTGGGGAAGGAAAAACAACTGTACAAATTTATAACTTGGCCAATAATTGTTTGAATTAAAGGGTTAATTAATTTAATATAGAATACTTTTAAAAACTATTGGAAAATTTTGAAATGATTAAATATTTACTAAAACTGGAAGAAATATACCGAAAAATTTGATACTCGATGATTGATGGTGGATTACAATTCCAAAAAACTTCCATGACCCAAAAAATTTTGTTAGACAAAAGCCACAAGAACACAAATGAGTGCGCGACAGCAGTTTCTTTTCTACTGTTTTTTGATGGTTTAGAATATAATATTGAAAGATTTAATTATTTTTTTTTTTTTTTTTTTTTTTTGGCTTTTAAGGTTTAATCTTGCAAATTTTGGCCCCAAAATTATGTTATTAAAAAAATATAAGCTACTATTTAAAATTAAAAGAAACTTACTCTATTTCCAAAGTCTTGGCGGATTACATGTATTAGTTTTTTATAATTAAAAAAGCATTTGCGGCAAGCGTATTCGTTTTATTGCAGGGAGTTTTCCCAAACATGGTGGTTCGCGTACCACTGGTGGTACGCGGGGAAAAATTTCAGGTGGTTTTACGCCCACGTGGGGACTTCTTAGGATTTGGTACTTTAAAATTTAGAATTAACTTTGAATCATAAATTCATATGGTAAACCAGAGTACATTTTAACCTTCGGCAAGTTCTGACTACATGTTGATTGATAATTTCGTCTACCAAGTTACTTGTGTGAAAGTGGATTTTCTCAACTCTTGGTACATGAAAAAAATGAAAAACAACGAAGCTGAAATAAGTGTTGGAAGACTCTCTACTTTAACAAGCAAAGATAAATTCCGTCACTCCTAATTTTGATTAATTTAAATTCACAGGCAAATAAATACAAGTTTCGCCCACCCAAAAATACTATAAAAGAAATATTTTTGTGTAATGATGATATTTTTTGACTGAGTTTTGTACTAAAATTTTAGCTTCCACACTTACGTTTTATAACGTGAATAAAAAAGTGGAAGGAAGGTTTTATAATCGTGCAGTCCCGTTCCGTCTGTCCGGTCATCCCACTTTTCCCTGATTAGAAAGACCCAAAAAGTTATCTACAAACAAGTGGGTGAATACGTCATTTTGAAGGCAAAAAAAATCCCAGTTTAGGCTTTCATTTCTAAATTTCATTAAAAAAAATTTTTTAATTAGAAGTTTATTTAACAATTTAAATAAAACTAAAAAAAAGTTAATTCTACATTGAATATAAACATGCAAATTCCATTTTCATTCAATATTTTCAACTGTTCTGCCATTGACATCAAAAACGTTACGGAGAAACTTTAA
This sequence comes from Hylyphantes graminicola, assembly GCA_023701765.1. Taxonomy (NCBI): domain Eukaryota; kingdom Metazoa; phylum Arthropoda; class Arachnida; order Araneae; family Linyphiidae; genus Hylyphantes; species Hylyphantes graminicola. The sequence goes on along the minus strand of CM043117.1, from coordinate 70,220,722 downwards.
TATATAAATAAAAAAAAATAAGATTCTTTTAAAAAAAAAATATTTATTTTTTGTGTAATTAATTCAATTTGGATTGTTGTTAATAGCACATAATAAAGTTATTTTGAAGGTTTCATTGTATATGAGAGTGAAAGAAAGATACATAAAAAAATTCTTAAGATTATGCATAATAAGTAATACCCCAAATCTATGCAAATTGTTAGCGTGCTTTACTGTGTGTGTATTTTTAATAATGCAACCAAATTTTTACTAATTTTATTTTTCGGAAAAATGTAAAACTTAGTGACTGCAAAAAGATTATTTATTATAAAAAATCCATCACTATTCTTCTAAGTTAAAAAAAAAACTAAGCAAAAACGAATTAAAGGATTTAATTATCAAAATTTGCAAAAGAAGGGTTAAAGAAAAAAATTATTAATTTTTGACTATTCAAAAAGTTTTGGAATTAGAAACTAGGCCAATATGCCCTGTTTGGCGAATTTCTTCTTTGAGGGTGTTTCTTGTTAGTTGTTTTTCCTGTTTGAGCGTATTAAAAAATTGGTTGTGTGGGGAAAACGGTGTGTAAGTGACGACAGATTCTGTAACAAACCAATTTGTTTTTTATATTTATGGTTTTTAGGGGATCCTTATGGGGTTAATAAAAAATAAAACTGTAAATATTATACTATTTTAATCTTTTTATTTCTCCATTATTATGAGCATGTCACTAATTAAAAAACACAATATATACCATTAAAAGTATTCTCAGCGATATTTAATTTAAAAAAGCCCTGTTGGACACTTTTTTGAAGAGCAAAATATTATACGTTTATTAAAAATATCATAGATCTCGGTTTGGACACGCCAAAATTTCTCAAAAAAGTTCAAGTTGGTACGCAGAGTTGCAAAAAGGTTGGGAAAAACCCTGGTTTTATTGTATTATTAAAAAACGTATTTGGAAATACATTTTTAAATAAAGAAAAAGGAAACAGTTCGAATATTTTTTTTAGAAAAAATGTAAAGATGTCATTCTATACGATGCTCCAAAAGTGTATTTTGATTTCTTATTTGTGCGGCCGAATTGTGTTCTAGCCAATTTGGAACAATGTCCCAGGTACATCGTGCTTGTCCCGGTACATCACTGAAGTTGTGTACCAGTGGACAGTGGATGCTACCTGGGAGACATCGTACCTGGTGGGGGTTTTAAATATTAAAGAAAAAAATCTTTCAAAAAATGCCTTTAGTATAGGCCAAGATTTTGTTAAAGGTTGAGACATACCTAAAAACTTTTGAAAGATAATCAGTTTATAAAAAAATATTAAATAATTAAAATTAAAAATCTAAATCTGTCCCAAACCTCAGCACCTTCCCCTACATATTTTCAATATTTATCCGTGGGTACAGAGAAATAGTCACATCTTTGTGACTTTAGTTGTTTTTGAAAATATTGTTCAGCTGGTAAACTTCACTTTGCATTTGCTTTTTTACAACTGCCTTCTGCTTTTGCATTCTGTGTACTTAAGAATTGGTTTTTTCTTTGGCAATTGCATCTTCTAAGCTGCTGGTGGCCTTGCGTTTACTCGCTACACGCGGGTCTGAGGATTTTTTTGGGTGCTGTTTACGGTACAATGTAGCAAATTGTTGCCTTTAGTCCCCTGCCACGCCAGATAAAAATGATGACAGATAAAACTTGTTTTCGTTGGTTGGTTGGTTGGCTGGTATACATATATTTTAAGCTTGCTCAGAGAGCCGCTTTATAAACCTTCGTCAAGTAAGGACAGTCACAACCACCACACTTCCATGCACACACATACGTCGCAGATGCATGCCAGTCTAATCACCGCGCCCGCCACCTCCACAATTTTAGACATGTCTCCTGAAGGGGAGGGTAGAAATAGTCTCCAGGAAACCTGTACCGTGGGAGGAATCTCTGCAGTTGGTTTACGGGTTTTGTGTGGTGTGTACCCAAACAAAACTTGTGATTAAAGATTTAAAAAAACTTGTTTTCGTTGGTTGTGGTTGGTTGGTTGGCTGGTTTATACATTATTTATTTTCAGGCTTGCTCAGAGAGCCGCTTTAAACCTTCGTCAAGTGAAGACAGTCACAACGCACACTCACATGCACACATATACGTTCACAGATGCTAGGCCCATCTATCACGCGCCGCCTCCCCCACAATTTTAGACTTGTACCGTGGATAGGGGAGGGAAATTAGTCTCCAGGAACCTGTACCCGTGGGAACCACTGCAGTTGGTACGGGGTTGTTGCCAATCACTGAGGTTTAATAATTGCCGATTCATCTTTTCTTTTAAAACGTTGGGGAATCGTTTTGTTTCAATTATTAATATGCTTAGAATATTTCTCCCTTGTATTTGTTTCGCTGTTTCATCTTATTTTGCCATCTCATTTTGATTGAGCTACATTTCCCTTCTGACTCCATTCTTCTTCACTTCTTTGTGGAGTTATGGGAGAGGTTTTAAATAAAATACGTAATGTATACGTATGTAGTATAATCTAAATCACTGTTAAAACCTGCTTGATGTTCAATGGCATTAACTTCTTTCCGACATATTCATTTCGGTTTTCTGGATTTATTTTCCAAATTCCTTTGCCCGTTAACATTTACTGCACCCCATGAATAACACAATGGACAAACAACATGCATATTACAAAGTTTCGACACTTACACGCAACATTTGCTGCACCCCATGAGACACGAGCATCTATAAAAGCATATGGTGCCTCTTTTTTTTTTAAACCTTTAAATACCAGCAAAAGGTGAAGCCCACTTTGGATTTTGAAAAGGTTGAAGGTGAAGCCACTTTTGAACCAGTATCCCAAATAAGGCAGTTCGCCAAAGTTCCTCACACATGGCCATGCCATTACGCCACCAGATGGCACCCTGAGATGATTAAACTTTTTGCAGTTTTGCTAGATAAGTTTAATAAGTTTATAGCTGGATATTTATTGATTAATTTCTGGTAGGACATGAGGTATATATTTATGAAAGAAGCATATTAAAAATGCAGTTTTTATTGCATGTAACTCTTCGGCAAAATCAGTTTCTTAGAACCAGTATCCCGTGATGCATTGCGAAAACGGCAAAACGAGGCTTCATCGCACAATCGCGCAGGTTGTTTTGATTTGAATTGCGTTGTACGGGATTTGCGCAATCGATGGGTTTATATCTGTACCATACATTTTTAAGAAAGTAAGCTGATATATTGTCTATCGATTGCGTAATTGCCGTTTATCCCGTATATTAACGCATTCAAGCCGCGCGATTTGTGTGATGAATTCACATTTCGCCGTTTTCGCAATTGCATCATGGGATACTGAGTTCACCAAAAAGTGCTTTTGAACGAAGAGTTTACATGCAATTAAAAACTGCATTTTTAATTATGGCTATCTTTCTTTAATATGCTACCTCATGTTCTTCCAGAAGAATTTTATTTTTTATTAGTCGAAATTATCTCACATGGTGCCACCTACCTCATTGGCATGGCGGTGCCGTATGGTATGCCATCCGTCCCATGCTATGGGTTTGCAAACTGGCCTTTATGGGATACTGGTTCACAAGTGGCTTCACCTTCCCCCCTAGGGGCATTAAAACGCATCGTCCAAGTTGACAATAAAAAAGGACAATAACACATGACACACACACACATGCACAAACAAATGACCAGAAGTGCTGCCATCTGTCGCTTCCTCCACAATGTAGAAATGTCCCTGAAGGGGAGGGAAATGTTCTTCCAGGGACCTGTACCCGTGGGAAGGAAACTGCGCAATGGCCCGCCCACAACGGGACTTTCGGACCCAACAGATTTAACGAGGCACGTTCTCCGCATATACTGACAAACACAAAATCCATGCCTCAACGGGATTCGAGCCCAGACCCAGCAGCTCCAAAGGCTAACATCTTAACCACTGCGCCGCCGCACAGTGGGGTATTTGACCGATCTAGCTTGACAAAAACTTTTTTTCACTTCAGGTTGTAAATGTATGAAATCTTCTAAGTTATTTTAGGGTATTATAAGTACAATACAACATTTTACAACCAACTAGCTTTATAAAACCCGGCGTCGCAGTTTCCACGGGTGCACCCTTAATTAACGGTGATTGTTTTTATGTAGACTATTGTTTTATGCCAATTAGATGCCTTCCATTCTTAAATGAGGGTTTGTCCGGATATATCCAGGGCCTTCTCAGGAGTTAGAGGACTTTCTCATAGACCCTGTCGCCTTGCATGCGGAAGGTCCCAGGTTTCGTGTGCTTGCATTGCCGACAACACAATTGCCGACCCACAAACGGTTCGTGAAGCCCCGAAACCCTGCCGAAAAAATGCCCGACGAATTATATTCGATGTGGAGAGAGGGCGTTGACGTCCAAATATCTTACAAAATCCCGAAGCTTACGTATGATCACGCTCTTCGATAAATTTTGTATAATGGGTGTCCACTCAGTGTCCGCTCCTGTAGGAGAGTGAAACACTCCTGTAGGTGAAGTGCATTTCGACGCTGGATGGAAAGGTGGATAAGGAGTGAATATAAACTCAGACTGAGTTAAAAATCACTCGTTTGGAGTGATACGTGCCGCCGCAGGTTTTTTAACAAACAAAGGATCCACTCCTATAGGGGGAAAGTGCATTTTCTTACCACTGACGCACATGAAAATTAAATCAGCTGAGTTTAAAATAGCTTGTTTGTTTTACTAGAAGCGCAACTACCTCTAGTTCGATGATTATTCAAACTAACCCTAACTAATTCTTATTGGGAAATATACGTGGGTGAAAGCATTTTCATTGGATTCTGTCCATATGGGAGGGCGATTGAATTATTTACCCAACAAGGATAGTTAAAATTAAATGGAACGAACGATTAGATTTGGTTTTTGGTTGAATTATCGTCGCACCACTAGAGCTACACGACGGCTATTGGCGACGGGCGTCGTATTTTAGAACCACGTCAGGTGACGAGCCACACCTGAATACGCACCCAAATGCTACCGTTAAGGGCGACATAGTACGCAGCGTTATGACTTTGACGGATATTTAACGTGCACTCACTTACACGGGGTTTATTACGTCGGTCATTTATGGCTGCACGACCGTTTATAGGCGGCAGCTATTTTGGCGATGCCCGACCCCGAACTGGGGACCTTCGATGCTAAGGAGAGTGCTTTCTTAACGACTGGGCTCCCCAGCCCGGGAGATTTGGTTTGGTTTGAATTATCGTCGCACTAGAGCTACACGACGGCTATTGGCGACGGTGCGTCGTATTTTGAACCACAGTCAGTGACGAGCCACACCTGAATAAGCACCCAAACTACCGTTAAGGCGACATCGTACGCAGCGTATGACTTTTGAAGGATATTTAACGTGCACTCCCTTAACACGGGGTATTATTCGTCGGACATTTTTGGCTGCACCGGACCGTATATAGGCCGGCAGCTATTTTGGCGATGTGCCCGGACGCCGAACCTGGGACCTTCCGCATGCTAAGCAGTGCTTAACCGCGGGGCTCCCACCCCGGAACGATAGAACTTTGTGAAAGATATGTGCATTCGGAATGTGATTTCATCTTCAAAGGTTTTCGTTTCTATTGAACTCTTTGAGCCTGCATTGTAACCTTATTTGGATATTAGCAAATGTTTTTAGTACTCCGATAGAGAAGGCATTCTCTTTCCCACTTTCTTTTAAGCTTGGTTTGATGAGGTTGTAAGACGAAAGTTAACACTTCCAAATCGATATTTTTTCGTAATATCTTTTGTTTTATGTGATTCTCCTTTTACTCCGATCGCGAGTCAGTGAATAAGGTCGTCAGAATATCTACCTTGTCCTTTCACAATTTTTGGAACTAAAAATAAACTTACTTTCAACAGCCCAAATCTTGTTTTTCTAGCAAAAATATCTTTTACTTTGAGACTTATGACCAACGAAATTTGAATTTAATTTACATTTGATTTCTCTTTCTTTCGCAGCGTCGAGCTCATCGGAAAAAATTATCTAAGTATTTAAAAGGTAATTTTCTGACGAACTTCATTTTGTTCATTTATGTTATCAAATGCTGTTACTGCATTAATTTGCCAAAACAAATTCTTTGCCTAGTCATGATTATAACTTAGATTGATAGATCCCTAAAACAAAAATTAACATCCTGTAGAGCGGGTGAATGAATTGAAATTGGTCGTATTTTGTTAGATCAACATACCTAATCGATGCTAAGGAAAATTAAGCTTTTATATCGCCAAAAAATTGCAAAAAAACCTGCAAGGAATTTTACCAGATTCTTAAAGTTCAGTATCTAAGCTTTCTTTTAAACTAAAACTCAAAAGCGGCACTTTGCGGAACTATATAACTAATTGTCTAAAATGTAAATCAAATCGAAGAAAATTGATGATGAAAAATAGAACATTTTCAAAACGTTTTAATGTTGCTTTAAAATAAAACATTAATAAAATAATTAAAACTGGTGGAAAGTAATACATTTTACTTGTTCTGTATTAGATTCAATAACTCAAAAATGCCCATTTTTCGCTGTTTTACTTTTTAAATTTAGGATAATAACATAATTTCCAGCTGCCGTCTGTTTACGAAACGACCAGAAAAAGAAAAACGAATACTGCTGAAACAATGAACTTTAAATCCCAGCATTACGAATGTAAAAATAAAAAGTCGTCTGGGAAAATTTAAAAAAAAAAAAGTATTTGTTCGACATGCACTCATCATATCCCGTTCTATTCAGAAATGACCATTTTTTCTTCATATGTTTAAGGTTTTTTTAAAATCGACTTTTGTCCAGCTAGAATGGGCAAATACCCCACTGTGCGCCGGAACGGAGTAATTCCTTGTGTTTTTGTATTCAAAAATGAGTTTTCTGAGAGTATTTTACTTATTAAATTTGTTTAAATGCCAACTTCTTGCTGTGTTGTTGGTTGTTCAAAACATTTGTAAAAAGAAAACTTGCATAGAAATTATTCATTCTTTTCACCTATATAGGTCATTTTGTGAGTGAAACCGAATTATCCAAAAGAAAATCGCAGTATTTAAAACCGAAGCAACCAATGAAATCCAGTACAGATAAAAATGAAAATAAAGCGTTGCATAATCGGAAAATTCTAATTGCCAAAATAACTTATTATAATAATATTTTTAGTAAAGTTTAATCAGCAAAAATTAATATAAGAACGTGTTACAAATTCCTGTAATTTACAAAACAATTTTGGCATTTAACATTTCGACATTCACGAGGTTTATTAGTAATAGAATTCTATTTGCGATTTTAAGGAAAGATTTCAATTTATGACGGTTGCTATGTATTTTTCTCAGACTTTAAGTATAGATATCTGATAAATACGATTGATTCTACTTTGTGGTGAGAAGAATATTTGAAGCTATTGTGATATTTAAGGTAAAGTTATAAATTTTTATCATATTTTTTTCATAAAACTAAGAAGCGTTAATGAATTCTCAACAAATTCTAAACATGAAACGAGACTTAAAGTAGGCCTAATGCAAATGCGGTATTTTGGATGTAGGATGTGGATGTATTTACAAAATATTGCTACGGATGTTAATTTTAATTTATAATTAAGGTGGAAACAACTGTGATATAATTTCCGGTCTCGATTTGACCATTTAATTTACGTTGAAAATTAACAAAATGCTCGAATGTAATGCTCGAATGTTTTGAACACAAGAGCTTTAATTAGTAAATATTATGTAAAATAATTTGTTCTATAATTCAGAAATGGAAAAAGCATTCCAAGTTGTTTGATTTATCGACTGAAAAAGCGAAAGTGAAATACAGCCAATTTCCCTCATCAACATTGTAAACATAACATAGCTTGGAAATTTTGGAACAGCTGTGACTGATTGTATTGGCGATTTGTGTTTTGCCAATCAACGAAAATTCCCAAATATTTTTTTTTTCCCCGAAGGGCTGCTTATATGGAGGTTGAGCTTTTTCCGACCTTGCATATCCTTAGAACTCGAGAGTCATTTTTTGTAACACCATAACCTGTCTACTCTCACTACCTGTTTTAACGCCCGAATCCCCAAATATGCTAAATATTCCTCCTAAGATTTCATATGGAACCTAATTAGCATAGCAAACTTACGCTAAATTTTTCCAGCTCGCTAAAAATCGACAATGAACAGAGCGGCCATTATTTCCTAGCTGTACCAGAAGGTACAATTTTATTATTCTTACAATTTTATTTTATTTATTTTTATTAATCTTGACAATTCGCTATTAGAGTGGTAAAACTGGCAGCTCATTTTAAACTCATTGAATAAAACTTTTTATTTTTTTTATTTTTAACATCCATTGTTCGATAAGTCACCAAAATACTGAAAGCTAGCGCCTCGGTGCTGAATACTTAGTGTACTAAGCACTTTGGAGCTGCTAGGTCGGGTTCGAATCCGTCAGCTATGGATTTGGTGACATCAATAAATTTGCTAATTGCTAGTGTTAATCATTTCTTTGTGACTGGTAAAATTCTTTTCTGTGTCCTTCCCAACTTGACGAAGCCTTTATAAGCGGTTCTAGAATCAAGCACACAAGGCTGGAATATATATGTGTGGTTGCTATTGGCGAGCGAAACTATTTTCTATCGCCTATGTGGCGCACGCACAAAGTGTGTGATGAGTTCGTCGCTAGGGGGGAGGCCCACCCCACCATCTTCCTCCTGTGTGGAAAGAGAACGGACGCCAAAAACATGGCAAAGCAAAATCCTGTGTGGACTATTATATGTAAAAAATTACTGTGTGAATTCTGTGTGATTAATCTTGAATAAAAAAGAGGACCTTTAAAACGATCCCATGAACAACAAATGTACAGAGAGCGGGGATTATTTCAACTATTAGCGTTTACGGACAAACCGAAAGTTATTTAGCATCGTGGGTTCAATGACGTGAAGTGAATTTGAAACGTAAACGATTTCGTGAATGTCCTGTGTAATCCGACGACTTTACTGTGCTGTTATACTAAATAATGGAGAAACTAAATGTCCTGAACTGATGGTGAAAGAACAATTTTATATGGGCATTAAAATTCAGGCCGCTTAACGCTAAAAGGACAAACAGACAAAATATAAGAAGAAAAGCCCAACGATTTTGAAAAGTGATAAAGTGAATCAGGCAATGGGGATCAAAAAAACATAGATGCTGTTGCCATACATTAAATTACATTGTCCCGATCAGCAAGCCCTCCAATACGCAACAGAAAACAGATGCAAAAGACATTGTGGGACAAAATAAAATCGAATTTCACGGGTTCAGCAAGAAATCGAAACAATCGACGTTGCAAACGAGTGAAAAACTAGAAATTCTTCAAACTGAAAGTGCAAACACTACATTGCCAGACGCACGAGACTCGACGAAATGTCCTAGCACTGGCCTGGAGGTTTCCGAACGTGAGCTTGCTACCACACTGATCCCGGGACTGCGTGGACCGATTGCAAGAGTCCGAGACATCTTAAAACTTCAGCGGGACAAGTCTATGGATGAGGTGCTGAAAACACGTGAGAGGAGCTGACGAGTTCCCGAAATCGTCATTCCGAGGGAGGCCGTTCGAGTGTTCTTCTCCAAGAAAAAGAACAAAAATGAAAAGACGAATCCGAGTTTGCTACAATTGAGAAAAATTGGCCATGTAGCAAAGATATTGTTTTTACAAGAATAAGCATCAAAACTGGAACAACAACCGAGGACGTGGCGGCGAAATGGAACCAGAACCCAGAAACCCAAACCATATCTACAGCAACGGAAACTACCCGGCGATGGATGGTAGTGCCCACGATACGGGATCCGCACTATCAAAGTTTTACGAAACAGGGGGGGAAATCATGGTGTATGGGGGGGTGACAATATGGATTGGATTTTAGACAGTGGTGCAACAAATCATCTTGAGGCAAAGGATCAACATTGTTTGGTTCAAATAGATATCCATACCGGATACTAGTGATGATAACACACTCGGGGGGGGGGGCTAAGTTTATTTGGGTAAGGACAACAAAACCCAAATATTAAGTACTGAAATAAAAGGTACTGGGTTCGAGCTAAACTGTTAAAGTAAAACTATCCGTCTCATTGCACTTTAACCCATCAGCATGATGTAAATTATGTTGACCAAACTTAAAGAAATAATTTATTATCGGTACCCCATTGTCTTATGAAAAAACAAAAGGTTTGTAGAATTAAATCCAATTAGGAATGGTATTTATAGTATTTGATAAAGATGATAAAATTCTTGATTTAAAAAACGCTCATTTAAAATGAAAATAGACTAGAAAGTATAATTTTCACCTAATCCATATGCGATAATTTCGGAAATGTTAGAGTTTGTACTAATGAAATCATATAACAACATAAATTTGTGGCACAGTAATGATTATGATCATGCGCGTTTTAAATTATAAATAACATGTTTAAAATGAAAAGATTAGTATTGATATTGATGTTAATAACAAATGAATTGTAATAAAACTTTAATTGTGATGCATGTGAATATTAGTCTAAGTTTACTAGAAAACATCATACCGACTGGTTAATCACGAACTTGGAAAGTTTCAAGATAATTTTTAGGAGGTTAAAACTATATGTTTGAGGGGGAGGGGCGCTTTGTGGTCCACAGTGTCGACTAAAGGTGGGGAATCAGTGACAGGAAAGCGCGAGTATATGGAAGGGGGGGGGGGGGGGGTGGAAAAAGTAGAATATAACTTGTTTCTCATAATTGTGGCGTGATTACAGTGGAATGTACTTTACTTATTTCATTAAAAATAAGGATGAAGTGTAATGATGTGTTTTACCGAATTTTAATAGCTAGATATGAAAATCAAACTGGGAAAAAGAATTAAGAGAGGTAAGAAGTGATAATGGGGTGAATTTAGTTACTGACTAGATTAGATAGTTTTTAATTTGACAAAATCGAGGAATAATTCATGAAAAAAACCCTATACCCAAACAATCCCGAAATGTAATAAAAGCGGGGTAAAGGGCAAATCGTGACATTTACCTAGAACGCGCTAAGACATATTACATGAAAGTCAGATTAGGCATGCAGTTTTGGGCGAATGCATTAATTTCTGTACTCATGTAACTAATTTGACACCAAGAAATGTAAGGAAAAATGCCACTTGAATTAGGACTGGGAACAAAACCAAAATTTAATTAATTTAAAGAATCGGATCATTTTGTTACTAGTAAGTTGCCAAGATAAAAAGGAACACAAGTTTGATGTTCCCGGCAAAAACTGGAAATTTTGTTGGTTATTCCAGACAGCGTAAAGGTTATAGAATTTATGATATATGTATGGCAGCTAATGAAGAAAAGATCAGTTAAATTTAACGAGAATCTAAAAGGTAGTACATACTATCAAAAAAATATAACAGAGTTATGGGAAATAAAAGATTTCGATAGCGTATAGAAAATAAAAATAAAGCGAGTCCCAAATGATTTTCCAACCGCGAGGAACCAATGCGAATAACCTTTGACGAGACACGAAAACTACGGCGGTCTGAACGATTAAAAGAGAAAAAAAACAATAAAATTTCGCGAATCACACAAGCTTATTCCAAAAAATATCGAGGAGCGAAAAGTAGTGCAGATTGGAACAATTGGCAACTTGACCAATAAGGAATGAATAGAATCCCACCTCTAAAAAAAACACGATGTATTCGAAATCACAGATGTTCCACTAAACAACAAAATAATAAAAACTAAGTGGGGGTTTTTAAACTTTGAAAGAAAATAGTGATGGTATTTTGATTTATAAAAGCAAACGGCTCGTAGCACATCGATTTAACAATAAAAATTAGCTGAATCTTACTCACCTTTTGTATATATGGAAAGTTTAAGATATTGCTTGCAATTTCAGCTAAATTAAAATATGCATGTGTAAAATTTTATGATGTTAAGACCTGCATATCTTTAAGTGATTTAAATAGAAAATAAACAGTTTCTGTAAATATTCCACCTGGCTAAGATGAACATATATGGTAAAGATAAAGTGAGTCTATGGAAAAAAGAAAGAGTTAATATGGTTTATCTTAATGGTAAAAATTGAGGATATTTAAAAATTAAAGAGTGAATTGCAGCGCATTGGA